>JAOVYW010005045.1:13846-25737 GCA_025775045.1 Hiodon tergisus | reverse complement strand
ACATACTGCCATTGCAAAACACATTCGCAGACTTTCAGATGAGCCAGCATCGTTCTAGGTCAACATAGTCTCTGGTTGAATCCTGTTTTATTTCAATATCTAACAAAGTCTGGTGCCTGCGAGATCAACTATCTGGGCCCATCAAGATAGAGGCTACTGTTGATTCCACCTCATGCCAGTTCTGTCAGCAACAGGTCTCCTGCTAGCAGGACTAGGCACGTCTCCTTTGATTCCGGACGAAGCAGGGCTCTGCGATGCAGCGGATGCCACAGACACGAACAAAAGAGTGGCTGTTTATTTCCCCAGTGGCGTAACGATCCGATGGCTGCTACAATCGTTTACAAAGACCAAGGAGCCTTAACGAGACCTGTAAACAAAAAAAGGACATGCAGGGAACTGTCTACACAGTGAGGCCTTCTACTTCAGGCTTCTTGTACTGCATTTACTCCGCGTTAAACCCGACTCCGCAGAGGCGAGTTGGAGGTCCTCGGAGTTCCACATCCTGTTCGCGGTGCTCTTTGGTGGGCACTGGATTTGTTCATGACCGACGCTCGATGACTCATTGGCAGTCCATGTTAACGCAATGCAGCTGTATACGCTCAGCCGCTCTGAGCGTAAACCTAAAACAGTTGTAAACCCGCTGTGCCAGTGTGGATGAAGAACGAAATGTCTAGAACTAGGAGGCTATTGTTATATGCGACATTCCACACCCAGTCAGTGAGATTCTTCGAAAGTCAAACCATGTGGGAGGGGGGGGGGGTCTAAAATAAAAGAGTGCCTCTTCCGCTCCGACTAAACGCGACTGAGGCATTGTCCAATTGCACCAATCGGGTTTCGCTGAGCACGAGGCAAGGCTCAGATAAGCTAAAGCTAATTCCGCCTTGGTTGTAAATGCTAAGGTTTACAGTTAACTGCACCCAATAAGGGTCCGATGACTCATCCTGGATGACTCAAGTGATCTGCGACTACAAACCGGAGCAGCAGGAGAAATGTTTTCCACTGGTCTGTCATATTCCACTTCCGCGAATTCTGGAATGTATCCTCGTTCTTCTTGATTAGCTCCACTTAATCACGTCGTGGGCCCTCCAGCGAAAACTAACGACTGACTGGTGATGCGATGACAAGATAAAAGAGCTCCTGGATTTAACATGTTTATTAGTCATTCATTAGGCAAAACTAAACGGCTGTTCTTGGTTTAGGCTGAAGAGGAAAACACATTTCCCGTAACGTTAGGCTACATGGTGCTCTTTCTGCTATGGATACCATTAGTTTCTCACCCGTTTCCACATAAATCTGCTTGCACGCATGAAGTCAGCTACGAGGATGAACAACTAAACACAAATCTTGGCATTCTCTCTCTGCCATTTCAACGAATATCTATGGGGTTTTTTCACAAACTGAAAAACACATTCCTTAATGCGACGGATTTCATGCAAGTTCCGAATTCAGTGATGATAAAGCCTTCTCCAGCTGTTTGGCTCCAAGTACTATTTAGGACAGCTTGTTTTCCTGCTATTATCCGTTATCATAATACAGCACTCAAGTCTCAGTTGTACCGTTGGGGATTTATAAGTATCACATGATGCTGTAAGAATGTACGTTACACTAGTTTTAAAAATCCCTGGAAATAAATATGGACATACCACTCTCAGTGAGAAAATTTTAATTGAAAAGGAAGTACAATTTCACAACGTTAATGACCAGAAATCTATAAGAAAATTAATAGGTGCTTCACGTTTTGGGTTTTTTTTTCTTCGATGTATGTTGTAGAGATTGTAAAGGGAAGTTCCAAAAATGAAGTTATGAAGTTTACCGAGACCTCTCCATTTGAAAACCCCATTACAGGTGCACCATCAGAGTGGTAACCGAATCTGGACTATGATGACATCACGCGTGAGCGAGAAAGACAAGTTAAGCCGGAGAAGAGACGTGGGATTGTTTTTAAATGCCAACCCGTGTCCCTCTAGCTCCATCTGCACACCAGACAGTCTCCGAGCCCTACCTGAATGTTGGGATTCTGGGAGCTGAGGTCCGAGTTGGCCAGGGCAGGGATGTTCTTCAGGTCCAAGACGAAGGGCATCGTCTCCTCTTCCGGCTCGGGTTTGGGCAGTGGCCCCGCGGAGCGCTGCTGGGACCACCTACGCTTGTGACGGAGTGGGCCTGTCGGGATGCTGTCCACCAGGTTGTGTTCCTGCATGACCTCCAGGTCCTGATGTACATCCTTGTAGGGTGCCTGGGCCTGTGCCTGTTTAAAAAAAAAAAACAATACTGTCAATATGTAAACCGAAACCCAATCCATCTGTCTCAAAGGCAATGTTTACTTTTCTAGGGGCTAGTAATTATATATTATATATATATAAATATAATAGTAGTAATTAGCCCCTTCCATGGTGCCACTGGTAAGGGTCAACCTGGAACAAGTAGACAAACACCTTCACTAGGCCACCAGTGATGATGTGATGATCACCATGTGAGAGATTTTCTAATAAAAAGAAAATCTAATTTCCCAATAAAAAGAAAATCTAATTTCCCCGGACCCACTGGTAGTTACAATACCATTTTCCAAGCCTCCCGGGCATTTCCTGGCTCAAGATCAGGATAAAACATATGAAAAAAAAACAAGACTAAATAAGGCAATCTACATATGAGAGCCTATGAGAATCCAGTAAACGTTAAAAACCCAAGTACAAACGCTAAGATTTGTCACTGTGACCAAAGTACTGTTCAGGATTTAAAATAATGAGTTTAACCGAACCAGGGCTTCAGCAAAGAAGCACCTGTGCCAAAATATCCCATTTTAATGAGTTTGTACCCCAGGGAAGCTCATTGTGGACCTGAACCTGTTGTGCTGCAATGCCACACACACACACACACACACACAGATCTGAGACTGAAGAGTTTTCTCCAGCAAGGTTCTGATTCTTGGGGGATTCAGCCGAGGAGATCCGGCCACTGCGGACCAGATCTTGGACTGAACCGATGGCTGCCAAGTCGAGGTGAATGGCAGAGCATTGTTGAAATCTTCAGGCCTGGAACGAGCTGGACTTTGCTCAATGGTTTAATGGCATGTCTGGGGTCATATCTGCTTTATGGCATGCCAGGTCCCAGTGAACTGGAAGCCTTCCCAGTGAGATGTGTCCTTGAAGGCACCAGGGCCTCGGCCCTAGGATACTCGGGAAAATTGATTAAATGAGCTTATTATCACCATCATTACGAGACAATTTGGCCTCTGGGAGACCATACCAGTCACTCTGTGGGATATGTAAACAGTTTATAGTGGATTACTTTAGTCTGCCTGCGAGAGCAAAATTTCTGCCACTTCACAAGCAGCACCCGCCCCCTCATAAAAGGTAGGCGTGACAATTGGTTCCCGCTCCCCTGGGGGTTGGGCGTCACCGGCCACTAGCATCACAGACAGGGAGTCATAAATGTTTGCTGACGGGCAAATGTTTTTCATGCTAGTCCTCTTCCTTGCACATACTTGGATCAGGTTCGGCCTCTGCCTCTGTCAGCACGGCTCTTGAATGCTGAACGTTACTGAACCAAGTAATTAGAATCCATCTCACTCCCCCGCCCTGGCTCTCATCTGGGAGGACACAGGAGCGGTGCTCTGATCAAAGGCTTGCCAAACGATCATATCTCGCATGGTTGTCTTTCTGCAGCAGGCTTGTGAAAGACTTCACAACATAAGCATAACTCCGCTACAAACACATTTTTAAAAACCCACAGAGATACATTCACTAAAAAACGTGATTGTCGTGTTTGCATGCACCCCCCCCCCCCCATTCTGTTTAGACATGTAGAAAACATCTTATCAAGCGTGTTTGTTTCTTGTGGAAAACACTGCAGGACACCCAAGTATTAGGAAATACACGCCGACAGCGTCTACCGGGTATTTTGTAGTACCAACTGCCGTCTTGAGTGATGAAGCAGACAGCACTTGGGAATCTGAAAAAGGTGTATTTCCAGGAAGTCCGCCCCAGATTTTGGCTGCGCGAGAAGCCAAACAAACAAACAAGGGACGTGGGAAACATGGAGGGCATAAAGGGTTTGAAAACGGGCGCCGACAAGGGCCTGATTTATGTTCTCCACATTAGGGCCTGGCTCTCTGTGTGCGGCCATTTCTGAGTCACTGCTGCAGGACAATAAATGGGGGCAAGGAAGGCAGGCCCTTTGATTACGGCCGTGAAATGTGGATAAACAAAACAGCGACAGAAAGAGGAACGGGCTTGCTGCTAATGTTTTTCTCTCTTCTTCCTTTCAGGTAAACATTCTCGGAGTTACGCAACACCCAACACCCTTCCTCCTATAAGATAGACAAACAACAACAACAACAACATAACACAAGGGTGAAATTATCAGAGAAAAACAAAGCCATAAACTTAAAAAAAGGTGACCAAAAAAAAAAATCCCCCGAGCTCCCAACCTTTTTTCAAACTGGGACTGCCCACCCCGCTCGTTACATAAGTGCTTGTTAATGGACTGTGCCGCGTTACTTCACATAAATTCCTTCCTTGTCTTCTCTGTCCTTCGCTGCGCAGTCACCGCTGCGTTGGGGTTGCGTGCATCAGCTAAGACGACTCCTCAGAGGTCCTGAACCGTTGAAACGACCGTTTTTCGTGTGCTAATTTGTGCTAATTGTCCGTGTGGCTCCTTCTGAGACTAAACAGAATCTCATTGGGTTGGCACATTTGGTTACTATTACTTTGCCATGTACACGCTCATCTACCCTATCCAACTGCATGTACATGAAGAGGGCTTGGCAGACAAAACTCTCCAACGAAACGTACATCTAAGTGGAGCAGGAACAGTTCTCGAGCTCTTTACCCACAATTCTTACACATATGAAAGCAATTTTTTGTCTTCCTGCCCTGAAACAAAGACCCAAGGTTTTAATGTCTTTTCGCTTCATTTGTTGTTTGTAACCCTTGATTAAAACCAAAAGCCTTGCATTACATATGTTCTGTTTAGACATTGAATGGCATTTCCACTTTAAAATCTAAAATCTAATCTCCAGCTGCCTGAATCCATATTACTCTGAGTTCTGGGACGCATGCACCATTAACGTTGATGATTACGTCCATATATGACCACTTCATACAGAGAGGATTTAAGAGCACTTAACCTTTCAGTGTTCCAGTTCTGTGACCCATTGATGGAACGGAGAGATGACTCCAAACCATATCTCCACAATATGTCTCATCAGCAGGATTTCACTGTGCTCATTTGGTTTCAATGAACAAAACCTCCAGCACTGTATGGATACGTAAACGTGAGATCATTTAATAAGCAAACACGTTTATTCATATGGCTTTTCACTAGCATGCCTTTTCAATTAACCACTTCCACCCATGTGAACCTGAGCTTCTCGCAATGTGCACTATGAGTCCTAGCCTTGAACATTTGTAAATTTAAATGGTACAACTAGTGCCCTTAATGACTGCATTAAGGATTACATAGCTGTGTTTGACATTATTTGTTTTTTTCTATTGAATTGTGTTCGTATTAATGTCTATAAACAAGTTGTATCCTTTAAATATCCCTAGATTAGGATACCTGTGGATATTCAGAATATTTGAAATATTAACACAAAATTGTAAATTCAGAAGGATTGCATATTTATTATGTTAATTGTTATTATCCCAAATGTTTCCACATTAAAATGTCTTGTTTTAAATCACTCTTATCTCTCTCTCTCTCCCCCTCTCTCTCTCTCTCACACACACACACACACACACACACACACACACACACACACGTGTTCATGCAAATTCATTTCAATTCCAAATACTCAACGGAAGACCCACAATACCTGGGCTGGTTCGCCTTCCTGTCACAAATTCACTGATGGATGATACTCTGTCTACTTCAAACAGATTTTAGCGTTCTCTGCCAGCTCCGCAGTCTAAATTTATTACCAGATCAAAGCCACTCAGCCTTGACACCAAAATTCCAGAGCGTTAAAAGGAGTTCATTTAGCTGGGTACACAGACATCTACAGAGTTGAAGCGAAGCGGGGAATGTTCTCGTGAACCCATCACCTCCCCTAGAACTATTCTTCGCGTCAACATGAATTGGTGGCCAGAGTTCCATTCAGGAGTCGGAGGCTAAGACACAGCGCCACCTTCTGTTCCACTCACGTTGAAAATGCATCTGGACATAGCTTTCCCACAGTGGGAAGGGGCGTCTAGAAAATGATTTTATTCAGTCGGCCAGCAGAAACTCATATCAAAGAGAGACTTGCATCGGTTTAAAATCGACAAAAGTGTAAGAACCCTGTTTAGCAGCTGTGCTAGGATTTGAACCCACAATGTTCTGGTTACAAGTCCAACACCTTGGCAGTTATGCCTCAACAGGAAACTTGATTGGACAGCTAAGGCTTCTTTTCAGGAGGGACCCTAATTGGATTGGTTCTTCATGAGAAGGAAACGTTGCCACTCCCCCATTCCTGCGGTTCCCTTTCCCCATCTCAAAAATCACTATCATGCTAAGCTGCAGCTCATCAGCCAACATCATCGATTCACCGGACCTAGTGCAACCGGCTCCCCCATCCGGGCTAACGGGTCTCTTGCCAACATCTACAAAAGGTGCACCAACTCTTGGTTTAACAGTGCCGAAACGGTTGAGAGTTGAAAGAGCCGCAATGTCTTCAGTGACCGGAATCCAGTGGTCTTCCCACACATAGAGGTGCTAAACTGGGCAGTTTCTCACTCATTTTGTTACTTTACATACCCTGTGCTCAGATAGCGGATAATGCCATTTGGAGACACTTGATACAGATAAGCAATGGAAAGAACTTAAGCAGGAATTTTGAACCTAACCCCGCCACACAAGAAAATGTTTACAGTAACTTATTGGTTCAAATGGGTAACATTCTAACATGAGGGGAAGTGTACTTGCTTCAGAACACAAGAAAACATTGTTCACAAAGCACATTAGCTTTTCATCAGTAGAGTCCCAAGAGATATAATAAAGTGGTATATTTCATTAATTCTAAACGCACGGTGAATTTGATCTGATCCAAACAAAGTTTATTTCGAAAGCAGAAGCTAAATCTAGCAAAATAAGCAAAACATTTTTTTTTTAAAGGTCAAAACGTGAATTCTCAGAAGAGAAATAACTTGGATGTACAACTGCTAAAAGATTCTCATTTCAACATTAAACGCAAATAAAGCGCTCAAGTAACGGCAAGTTCAGGCGCGTTCAACTGCAAAAGATCAGAATCAAGATTTACGAATTACCGATATTTTCAAAAATAATCAAGACATTTTCAAACGCATACAATATTATCTGATGTGACCACGTGTACGAACAGGAGACGCATTCAATAAAAGCATGATAATATCAAACATAAATTTTTAATAACCGTTTCCTTACCTCCAAAAAGGTGCCGATTCTCACCCGCGGGGTGCCGTTATTGCGCTTCTTTGTGGGGTACCCCTTACCCAGTACAGGGAAAAGTATGACAAGGACTACCCACAGAACCAAAACTTTCTCTCTAACTACAATCATTTCTCTTCGAAAAAAAAAAGTAAATCAAGATAACTGCAAATGAGACTTATTTCTTTTCGCGCCGGGGGTCAAAATCAATGGTGCTTAATTGAGCAGAGGTAGGTTCCGGTCCCTGATTTTTCTGTTAAGAAAACGAATCTGTCTCCCAGATCTTTGATCACGTTTGCAGTTTTAGATTCGTGAGGCTTTCCGTAGGATTGTTGAGTTCCTTGCTCCAAACTTGACAATATAAAACTATGTACAATTTATATTTATATACACATATGAGCAGCGTCCAAATAAAGCGCCAGAGGTTCTCTGGTTCTCTTATTTCTTCTATTCTAAAACAGACTTCGTTTCCTGACTCTTGGTGATTTTTTAGTTAACTTTTTTCTTGTGTTGCTTTCTCTATTCTCTTCTCTCTCTCCGTGTTGGCGACCGAGTTGACAGTGAGGTGAGTGAGTCTCTGCCACTGTAATGCGCCGTTTTCAGGCTATACACCCTCGCTGTAGATCTGGCTTTAAGTACAGTTAGTCACAAGAACGTGTTACCCACGCACTTTTATGTCCGCGCCGCTGCAAGTTTATGCTAAAGCTAACCAACTGAGTTGCGAGAAGTTTTGATGAGCACTATTAATCTTTTTTTCCCACGAAGTGGCATCTGGAATTCAGACTGTAGGTTCCACGCGTGTATTATCTAATGCTTTGTATCCAGAATCCAATTGGAATCTCCTTCTCCGCACTGTTTTTAAGTGGGCGAGGGGTTATTAACGACATGTACCTTCTCTGGTCAGCGTACCCACTTCACCAGTCTCCTGGAAGCGATTGGAGATCGGAGCAAAGAACTTCGTCAACTCCAGCCCGTATGACGTTGACAAGGAGGGTCTCGAAGATCATGTTGCCCCTCAATAAAGAACAAACGAAAGGTACGGATGTGCTAAGACTGAATAATTAACACCACGAAGAGACAAGATATAAGTCTAATGGGTGGAGAGCATCGCAAATGCCGTGTTGTGTTCACTAAAAGACAACCACGGACGTTTGTACAATTGCGTGTTTTCACACGCAGCTTTCATTACACTAACTTTATCTTACACGGTCTTTTGGTGGCAGGATTCATGATTAGAAATTAAATTCTAAATTCTTGCAGCCCCCATTCCCCAACATTAGGTTACCTTGATTTGGAAAACCGGATACAATTTAGTTTGAATTTGCTGCAATGACAGCACTAATGAACGCAAATATATAGACCCACGATTTCGTGTAGATTTTAATTTCCGCGGTCACTTGCCCGTCAGCTCCCCTTCTGTAGCAGAAATCAGCAACATCAACTAACTTCTAGCTTTGCCCTATACCCAAAAGGCAGAAGTCAGTATCTTAGTATGGAGGAAGTAAGCAAAACAAGAGTACGTTTTGGTCACCATGTTTTAATGTTCAATAAGAAATTGAAACAATACAAACTGATTTTTTGCCAGTATATTCTCCAACGCGTCCAGTGGTTTTACTGCTAGAAAAATCCAAGGTGACGTTAGAAAGCGTACAAGTATATTTTCAAGGCAGTCCAATATCCACGCCTCAGTTTGACAGTTTGAACCGTTTTAACACTAGTTGTGTTCAGATGCGTCATCAGCATGGTATTCGTATGACTGCAAATACACTTATAGTCAAAATATACTTAAGACATTTAACAGAAACGTACAGTACAGTCATATTTCAATGATTTGCATGTGGGCAAAAAAACAACAAAAACAAAACAACGGAATGACTAGTATCATTCATATGTCAGGTATATTTATCTTTATAGATTAAAATATTTTAAAAGGTTAAATTATAGCATCCATTTAGTATGACTGCATTTAAAGCCATGATTTTAAATTGTTTCCTGTTTGATGGTAACATTTTCCTCGTGTTGCGTGGTGCGCGAGATCTTTATTCGTCTTTCCCGTTCCACAACGTAATCAACCGGGACGGAAACGGGATGAATTCATACTCTCAAAATGGCCATCGTAAAGCCGAATACGGAATGTCGGCCGTTGTCCTAGACAAATCGCAAAAACGGTGACGTATACAATGGGATTTTAAGCACCTCGGTACGGCCAATTAGCGGCTTGAGTTACTACGTCATACATGCATCTTTAGGAGTGGCCGACGCTAAAAAATACCCGTCAGTAGTACTTGCACTGAGAGCGTGCACGGTGCCAACATGCATGCAGTTTTAAAGAAGTCTGGAGCTGCCACATTAAGTATATTTATTACAAAAGCAGGAGACAATAATAAATAAATCTGTACATAAGAAAAGCATTATCTGTAGCCCCAATAAGCGCACAACAAGGCGTTTTAGACCACGAACACTAACGTAAGTCATCACACATGGCTTTGGAGACTGAAGTGAGATACACAATACATCTGATGTCACCTTCAAGTTCATCTTTCCTAGATGTAAAAAAACAAAAACAAAACAGACAAAAAAAAGCAGGACAAAAACAAAACAAGATAGAAAGCAAACCCGTGTGTAGATTGCACTTCCTTCTCTGGAAAAGTTCTGTTTATACTGACCTTTTTTGGACAATTTTTAAGAGGACTTTTCAGAAAGCTGAACTTAGACTCACATAGAAGACCTCATTAAAAAAACTGGGCGTGGCTATGCACAATTCTCACAGAGGGAAGATATTTGCAGGGATATAATGCACTCTCTCCATTTCACTCTGATGTAGAGGAAAAACAAGGTTTGCTCAGCATTACATTCATTACCTAGATTCAAGTCATTGAAAGTTTACACAAATTAATAGTTAAGTAGCTTGCGCTAATAGAAGAGTTATAAAAGTAAAAAATTTAAAAGTTTTTTGGAATCTTTCTAAATCTAGTTAATCCTTGGTTTACTGCCAATTTATTGATTTTTTTTAAATACAAATCTGCATGAATTGAAATTCTAAAGAGGCATTTTCTTCTTATCATAACTTTACAACCAAAGTGGTTCCAAGATATTAATATTGCACAAAGAAAATTAAGCAATACAGAAACAGAACGGAGCATCCTAGCAGATTTCAACCTCTGGTCACTCGCAGAGTACCACAGTATGTTCAGAACAAAACCACAATCTGGTAGTGATAAAACAAACCGTTTTATCTCTGCCGCACCATCACAGGTTCTCTAGCGCAGGAATAAGAGGGTGAGAAAAGGCTTTTACAGTGAGTGGTTCTGGTTCTGGACAGGACTGGGTTTGGGTCGCTCATTCCTCTTTAAAGGGCCGGTCCGACGGCAGGGCCGCTCTGTGCCGGGAGTACTTCAGGTGCAGCAGGTCGCCGACTTCACTGATCACGCTCAGCGCCTGTGAGGGGACAGAGGGAGGCGTGAGAGCTGGCGTAAGGCCTGACGGGGTCACAAGGTCAACAGAGGACGGCAGGCCCCCTGACGCGCGCAGTTCTTAAAGGGGAAGGCCGCAGCAATCAAAACCCAACAGATGGAGAGCGGCGAGGGATGAAAGACAAAGACACCGGACAGCAGGGGACACCTATCTGTGCTGCAGAACCACAAGTCATGTGGAAGCAATTGCCTCCCTTTGCTCATCTAATGAGGGTATTCGCCTTTTTGCAGCTCACTGTCGCAAACGGGGAGCAACACTCTTGGAAGGGTGTGAGAGCTGCACCAATGCTACGACTCCACCACCAGCACATCCGGAGAAGGTTCCGGAGATTTTGCGGGCAGTGGTTCGAAGAAAAGGTCCGCCAAAGCGTTTTCAACGTGCCGTAAATGAGCCGCTGATGTGGTGGCTTAGCACTTCTGGCCAGAGGTTCTCCAGTTCAAATCACAGCTGCACCCTTCAGAAAGGCACTTAACCTCAATCTGCTCCAGTAAACCCCCAGCTGTGCGAGCGAGAGTTACCCCGGCGACGAGGGGCCGCGCTCACCATGTCCAGCATTTGTTTGGTGTGGGCTGCAGACACGCAAAAGCGGGCCCGGGACTCGATGATGGGCGTGGCGGGGAAGCCCACCACCACCACGCCGATGTTTCTCCGCAGCATCTCCCTCCCGAACGCCCTGGGGGGGGAGGAGCAGACGGATGCGGATCAGCGACGCGGAGCAGCGACTGTGGCTTAGGGAGGCTCGTTAAGCCCGCTGGCCACATTCCGTTTTTCTACACTTCAGCATGATGCTAAGGGCCATGAGCTATACGCAACTCCCCGACGGCAAAGCACCGCGCGCCCCGTTTTTGCCAAAGCAGGCAAACCTACCCGATTTTGGCCGGCATGTAGAGCATCATGGGAATGACGGGGGAGTCGCCGTTCCCATAGATGATGAAGCCCATCTCCCGGAGCTTCCGGCGGAAGTAGGAGGTGTTCTCCGCCAGCTGCTGGACACGTTCGCGACCTGAGGGGGGGGGGGGGGGATCGCACGAAAACGT
>JAOVYW010005043.1:0-12587 GCA_025775045.1 Hiodon tergisus | reverse complement strand
AATAAAAAAAAAAAAAAAAAAAAAATATATATATATATAGATATATATATATTTTTTTTTTTTTTTTTTAATTACCCAACATTTCCTTTGATTAAAGTTATATATATAAAGTTCTGCATGTTTCAAGCTTAATTTGACTTGGTATAAATGTGCAGCCTCCAGGAACTCTGGGAAATGTGTGTCAATATTACAGCCAGACTAGATACATCAATATCTGAGTTTGTACATATTTTCAGCTCTCATAAACCTGTACATGGTTTATACAATTTAAAGTAATTTAAAAAATACATTTTCATTTTCTGTGTTTTGAATCTGTGGTTTTATGTGCACGTTTTTAGACAAAACTTTTTTAGTATTTAAAACGAGTCAATTGTGGGGCTAATGTTTGATCGTATTGGCCAAAAAAGGCTCTTTTTGGGTGGGGAAAGACTTTTCCCACGGATTTTACTAGAATGATGTTTTAGTGACAGGAATTATAAAGACGACCAGTTTGATACATACCCAAGATCTCTGGTCAGATCAAATGAAGCATAAAATATGACAAAAATTAACGCTGTATAAAATTCGTAATTGATTTATATATGGGTTTTTAAGTATAATGTTCTAGTATTTGATAAGACAAACAAATGTATAGTTCTTCTGTGTTTCATAAGTGTATATACAGATTCTTTAATGTGTGACATAAAGAATAAAAACAAACGTTATTTTTTTGTTTATTATTATTGGAACCCTTTCAAAAGTAAAAAAAAAAATTGTATGGAATATTTGCTCTTATCAAGTATTTTTTACGCTAACTCCATCTTTTCACTCTTTTAATATGAGTTATTTGCCATCTGTGATGAAAACATACTGTCAGAAACATTTACTTTCAAATGAGTGCTAGGTGTCTGGTGAAAATTTCATTAGACAAGCGTAAGTTTCTATCCCCAGTTTTGACTTTCTAGAATCTTAGAATCTTGCCGAAATCCGTTTAAATTCCGTTGTTGACATTTAGAACGTGGTAATGGATAGGCTACGTCCACATTTTATCATGGATAACTGTTAGCCTTCATCAAACAAAATATTTGAATTAATTAGTAATTCGTATGAGAACTGGCTTGTTCGCATTTCAGCGACAGAGACATTTGCGAACGCTGTCATGCAAAATTTCCTGGAAAAACACATTATGTTTATTTATTTCTTAAATACATTTTAAATCATGGTTTCACGTGTAATACAAGGGTAAATCATTGTATTGCTCATATTTTAATAGCTGTGGTTTTTGTTTATTTATTCAAATTCAGATTCAAATCGGTTTTTAATAATCTGTCTAACTGTTAAAGTATGCTCAATGATGCGATTAAACTGCGGCTAGATAACTGTACAGATACCACGCATTAATTGCTTTTGAGAAAAAGGAGAGAATTGTTGCCGCCCTGGGTGCTGAAACCTGGGTACCACCTGAATTAGGCTGGGATGGCCCATTGGGCAGCTTACTGAGACCCTCCTGTGTGGCTGGCGTGACAGATATCACGTTGGTTTTCCCTCCATTTCTCAGTCAGCGCTGGGTACAGCCGCACCAGATCCCCGGAGCAGACAGTGACAATGAAAGCCATTTCTCAGTCAGCGCTGGGTACAGCCGCACCAGATCCTCGGAGCAGACAGTGACAATGAAAGCCATTGATAGATAACGGTGCTCAGAGGGGATGTGGATAGGCATCAGGGGACCCTGGGTGATTCATTGCTGCTTCGCCTGATTCCTCTCCTCTACAGTAATATACAGCAGATGGATCACCACCTATGATGAATTGCTAGAGATACTTGTAAACACCTTGATCCAAGGGTCCACTTGAGAATAAATTGTGCGCATCGGTACAAAATTGGGTCAATAATTAAATTTGTTATTGTTTTTTATTATCCGCGCTCTGGTGTCCGCAGCTTTGAAACCTCGTTAAAGTGGCCTTTTGGCTAATTAAAAAAAAAAGTTGCCCCAGTCAATCTGAGCGGACCTCTTTATCGAGATGCTGGTGACTGTGTCAGAGATGATCACGGACACCACGACTCCCCGTTGGGCTGCAGAGCTGGGGCAGTGTCTGAACAGATCACAGACGACGGAGATTTTTACAAAAGGGCAGGTTGGGGGCGTCTGGGGCCAGCCAGGGGTCTCCCACCCTATATCCTCTGAGCCTGCGAAAGGGTTAAGGAAACCCGGGGAGCAAATTCAATTAGTTGAAACATTAGTCTCCTGCTCAAGCGGCCAACCAGCCTCCCTGCATTAAAGGGGATTCATGAAAAATGAAACCCACTGAACAGATGCTCCACTACCCGGGTGTGGAGAGGAAACCATCATTTGTCTCTAATCTCTGCCGCCAACAGTTGTTCATTAAGACACACAACTAATGCTACCTTTATTGTTTGTCAAGGTTTTTCCCCCTTGTCTTTATCGTTGAGTGCAGCTGGGAAGCTAATGTCAGTTTATGTACAAACCCCCCCTTCCCCCGCCAATCTGGTCCTCAGACAATGCCACGCAGATCTCAATAAATTTGGGTCGTAGATTAGCATAATACCAACTAATCGTGAATAACATTAGCATTAAGTAAGGTAATAATTTAAGGGATTAATGGTTCAAAATTTTAATAAATTTTGGTCCGTCTGTTTTTATGATATGTTGTGGAAAATCAGAGTGCCAGTGTTTTTCAGATGTTCCCAACATGTTGCCATCAAACCTCGAGTGTAACAAACTGCCAGTTGGCACTGGAGTGAAACCACAATAACACGGTATTGATTAACATTTAATAGTCTTCAAAAACACTTTTTGTTCCACATACTGTACATAACAATATAGTTGGCTTAATCAATTTCACGGTTACTGCCTCTTGTCTTTGGTTTATGTAAAGACCTCTCATTATTCTTTCTCATCACAATTCAGTTTAATGTTGAGTGTTGGCGCAGTGTTGAATGCCTTCTCCCTCATGCTGTTTATGTTTGAAAAAAACAAACAACTGTACCTGCCAATTTAACTGAACAATGGTCGCAAGAGAGAAAGAAACATTAAAATTGACCATCTTCCGCAAATACATTTTTCAGCAGGCATTTCTTCCTTACTTTTCAGTATATAAAAACATTATTCTGCCGCTAATCACTCTGTGATATTTACCTTACCGTTCCACCATGTGGTTTCGAACATGTGCGATTTGCTTTCTATTACAGATCTTTATCCTCCACAAAATCTTATCAAAGTTGCCTGCTTGGCTATCCAAACACGCATATCCTCCTGTAATTACAAACACAGACATTCAAACAGATATCATATGCAAACAAAAGGAACCCCATATCAGTTCCGAGTCCGGTAAATAAGCCATTTCTGTCTTATTAGTTGCTGGCTTTGTGAGTGTCATATAGTTCTGTGCAATCTACAGTAAACCGAGAGCTTTAAAAAAAAATCATAGCTAATATCGATGTGCAAAGAAAATGCTTATCATGCATATTATTAACAAAATGGTTAACTCGTATTTCGACAACACATTATAACAACATAGACTTTTTAGTCCCGAGAAAAGCCCTTGAAAACTGGCTTGTGGCGAGATGCTCCTCTTGCTTGGTATCAACTATCCTGGCCAATAGTTCACTCCCGCTATCTGATTGATACTGAATGCTGCTTCTTAATTACAATGTAAATAAGTCCACATGTTGAACATGGGGATAGATGAAAGGACAGGGTGTGATTCTTATCAGAGGTGTCACTCTGTCCTCTGCTCAGTAGTTGTGTAAAGATTTAATTTTCTTCTATGGAACCCTTCTTGTACCAAAATGAATTACACGGCAAGATTTATCAAAAGGCTGAAGGAGTTTCAGGAGACAATTACAGGTAATAAGAAGAGGACATCATAATAATATATAATTATAATATATCTCTATCCATTTTAACCAAACCTTAACTAAAGACCAATGCATCAGATATAAATAAAAATGATTATATTTTGCATCATGCAATGTGATTTGAAAAAGCAATGTCTGACATTGCTGGGAGTAGAGGCCCATTCACTTTTAACAATGTCACGCCGCCTTTCAGTGGGGCATAAAATATATCTGCACTTGGTAATTGGTGCACAAAGCCCCTCATTGTTTCTCAGGGTTACTGCAGTCTGGAGGGGGCACACTGGAGAAACTCGTAAGGGACTTGTCTGACCAGGGGAGGATGAACCAAAGGACCATGATGAACCCAATTCTTGGAGGTTCTCTGTGAGACACACGTACGCCATTAACAAAGGTAGACTTGACATGGTTTTTTACCTGTGAGCGTCAGCTTTCCACTTGTAGCACCAGCAATGCTTTTATGGGTTGGATCGTGCAGTACAAGCTGATTTCGTAAACCTAATTTCCTGTTGTTGGCTCACGTTTCAGAGACCATATTAAATGTTCCCTTAAGTGTTTTCAATTCCTGTTTAATGTACAGATCAATTTCAGATATCAAAAATCAATATCCTTCTCCTTATCTGACATTAAAATAATATGTATTATTGCAGTTTCTGGGTTTTCTGTTAACATACAGTTGAGGCCATGATGGAAGGGCACGGCAGAAGACGCCATGTTGTGTTTCACGTCTGCTGTTGTTTCAGTGTTGGCATGCGTGGGCGCTCTCGGAAACTAGACAGGCTGCCAGTGGTTTACAGTCTGTGGAAAGGGGATCAAAAAAGCTACATCATGTCAGGCTTTTTATATTTGAAATAGTTGAAGATGCACATTCTGAGGTTGGCTGGCCAGAGTCTATGAGTAGTGACCAAAACAGAATAAATAGTGACACCTTATTTTTGGGTGGGTCTCCTGTGTAGTAATTAGCCATTTATTTCTGTTCTGAGTGTTATTACTGTGGCTGTTACCATTATTCTTGGTATGATTTTCTTTGATTTTCCTAAACTCTGTAAAGGGTATTAAACAGCAGTGGAAGTATATGTATGTACAGTAATCATGCCTTCGTATACAGTAATTAAACGGTTGAAGAATCTCTTGTCACTGCCAGTAATAATGGCCGGTTAGACCACAGCATCCCCGTGACACGAAGACTCCTTTACTGCATGTGTTTGGCTGAGCCTGATTAATCCCCATAACCAGAGCCACCTAAGAGACTGTGCTCAATTTACAATTAGCTCAGAAAACCCTACCCATGCCTTTATAGGGCCAAAACATAAGAACCACTGTTTTACAAAAACAATTTGACTCAGCCAGGAAAGGCGCTTCCCTGTGTGGGAACCCTATGGGCTGGTTGTGACTTGTTGGAGAGCACAGCTATGGTGTAAAATTGGTAGAGTGCTTCCCGGGCAGGGGTGGGTGGGTGTGAGCAGGGCTTATTTTGGGTCATCGCTAACCAGCATCTCCTATTGGCTTCGTTGAGCGCCTGCAGTGCCATAGGGAAGAATGTGCCTCTCTTCAAAAAAGAATGCGCTTGTGTTCATTAATTCATTATATTGGAAGTTCATTTCTATTTTCCCCCAGTACCTGGCTTGCCTCAGTTTTTTTCAATATGCGATTTTTTTAATACAGTGTGGTTGTCAATTATTCAGTAGTTCCGCCTTTTTTTTCTCCAGGTTTTAAGTCAGATATCACATCATTGTGAAGAGGCCAAGCCAGTCACATGATGGCATTAATTATTGCTCCACAGGTTTTGTTTATGGATTGCAGTAGGAAAATAATTTTGAAACTATTATTCTCAAGTTGTACCATTCCGAGAGTAATCAGACACATGCTGTGTCATGCCCTTTACTTATCATTTTAATCAAGTCTAACTAACCAAACCTAACTAGCCTAACCAAACAAACTAAATTGAACAGAATACCGACTCATTCAGTCCCAAGTAACAAAACCACTGGCTTTTCAGCCTTCCCACAACTATTAAAAGACCTCTAGCAACTGCCCAAGATACTCCTTTTGGACAGCTCTGCTGTCTGTCTTTTGAAGTTTTTTTAAATCCACCTAAGTATGGTCTCATTATGAGAACCACACTCAGACGTGCCAATTGGGCATCACTGGGCGCGTTTCCATGTCTGCTCATTAGCGCCGCCCCACAGGCTGTGGGCCATAACTTATTTCCTGAATTTTTTTATCTTTACTTGCCAATATTTAAGTTCAAGTATTTAATAATTTAAAAAAAAAAAGTTGAATAAGGCCATCTGGAACCAGTCCTAATTTTGGTTCTGATTATTAATAATAAAAAATATCGTACCACAATAACAATAAATACAGTGGTAGTCGTCTGTCAGAGCTTTCAATGTTGGGATACCAGAAACAAGCTACCCCACTCAAAGACAAATTTTGTGCAAGAGTCTATATTATCAATATTAGAAATACTGAATAGAATAACATTGTGATTGTTTTGAATGGTGTGAGTGGAATTAATGTGGGTCATAAATATTTTCCAAGGTATCACTCCCAAATGTATTGTGTCTTGATTTTCTGGTTCCACAAGAAAAAAAAGAAAAAAAAACTGGATACTCATATATTAAGATTAAACTGACTGCTGTGGGTTAGATTTAGAAATCTTAAAAATAATTTAATGAATAATAAATAAACTTTCCAAATAAAGCATATGGTGGCTTGCAGCAAATTACCTTGAATTATTTGTATAGCGAATAATAACACAGCGGGTTATAAACTTAATAGTGTACCATGACCAAAAAAACTACAATTACATTTTAAGCACATAATCTTAAAGTGTCCTATGGCTACAGTGCAGTGAAAAAGAGAAGAGACACCGTGCGAATGGTGATAGCGGCATCATCGCGCTCCCTGGATTCCAGCGGAAAAAATAATAATATACGACCACGGAAATTAATTTTCTGCGGACACCGAAGGAGTTACGACCACGCCTCCTCTATCTGTCAGCAATAGTGCAGACCGGAGGTACCCTGCGCAGTTTGGCGCGCAATTTTCATTTTCAGATAGGACAATGCGAAGTGGTAAATTATCACTGATGAGACAATAATAAAGAGTTTACCTATTATAGAAGATTATAGACGAAAAACGAACCTTAAATAGTTAATCTCGAAAGGGTTTGTCCATCACGAAAATAAACGCTGGTGCGCTGACCGTGGCATTTCTGTAGGCTCAGTCTGATCACTCCGAGCAAGTGACTGCAGTTTGTGTCACAGTGACATTTAGACTACTGTTATGTGGAGTATTCGCTTGAAAAAAAATATTACATAGTTTCCCTTTTGTTAAAGAAATACCTGCTCCTTGGCTGGCACAAGCAGGTGTTAAAATGAGTATTCAGTGGTGCTCATCCTGCACAATAATTCTGTTGTAAATAATGATTCCGCTTTTACAGTGTTTTACACTCTTAAACATATTTACTCACAAAATTCAGTTCAAGACCAAATATTTTCTGTTGTTGCCAACAAAACCATATGCTGTGAAATGATACCGCTTGTCTGCGGTCAGCCCCCAGACGGCTTCTCACAGGCATCTTAAAGGTTAGCAGTGCAAAGCGCTGGACACAGACAGCCATTGTGTTGACCGCCCAACTAACAATCCATGTCTGTGCACAGAGGAGCTAATCCAGAACATTGTTGGAGGGGATTTAGCATCCCACACAGTGTGGACCTCCAAACCTCAGCATTCAAACTTCCTCAGACTCTCTCTATCAAATCACCAAGAGAGATGGAGGTGAACACAGGCCTCGTTTTTCTTACAATGGACGTGCTTGCCCTCCTCCTCCCCTCTCCCAAAGATCGGCTGCTTTGTGTGGCTCTAATGTTTCAGAATGGAAGTCCTGCAGGCTTGGCCGTGGTTGCTGTTTGTGCTGAAGATTTCCCTGTTTATTTATTTGATTGTGTTTTTGTCAAGCTTGAATATGACAACTCATTAGTGGCTAGGGTAGGACAACAGCCGCCATTCACAATAAACAGCAGGTGCTCTGTGTTTACACTCAAAGGTTTCACAACGTGTACTTCAATGTGAAGCATTACCATAACAGATCTTCAGATAATGATCATGCCTTCAGCATGGATATCTGTTTGTATACAGTCAAAACAGATTGGGTCGTACAGCACAAGATCATTTCTGGAAGGTTTATAATTGAACCTACTGAGAAAAATTCTAAATTCACTTTCCTGACTTTTACAGTTCTATGGTTCATTACTTATACAACATACTTATTATAGTATTGTGTTAATGGTTCTCTTTTTCTTATTATTGTTGGTTGATCGTATTATTGATATGATATTGATTGTATGAAGGCTGGTCAAGAGTGCTTCAATAACCCTTTGCATTTTGGATGCACATATTCTGCTGTTTGGTTTATGTGATGTGATATGAAGGGATACACTGAAGGCACATCATTAAGAGTTGGGAAATCAGATCCACTCTTATTAAAAAAGTCTACAGGGGATCACAGCTCTGTGATACTAATAACGCTCTCAGAGCGGCTTGTCTTTTTACTTAGTGGAACTCAGCAGTTGGCCGGGGAGGCAAAACATGTTGGGATTAAACCCAGGCGTGAAGTCTTTCCCACATTGGCTTTTCATTAGGTCTTTTAAGATTGCTTCTGGAAATGTATTTATTTTCAATATGTAGCGTGCGTTTTTAGGCCTGAAAGTAACCACTACCATGATTTAAACTAAAATACTATGGTGTCATAATTATTTGTTATCTATTTGCTAATGCTAACATGAGTTCCTTTTGTCCTTCAGATTTACGAAAAGAAAAATTGTCAGAATTTGAAGTACTGTAAACTCCACACCCCCCTCTTGTGGTTTCATTTTAAAATGTATTATACTCAATGTTTAAAAAAACTTCCGAATGTGTTAAAGGTGAAATCGATCTTTTAGGTTGTGATTCTTTTTTTGATTAGGTTTTTGAAGTGCTTTTCCCCAGTCATTTCAGTTAGTGTTTTGTAATGCCAAAGTCCGTGTTCACATTTTAAAATAAATTCCTATAGAATATAACAGTCTGAGATTAATTTGATGCAGTAATCTCTGATTCAGAACATTTTCAAAGGGTGCTATTAGAGTTTCATACCTAACAATACATGTGAATATAGCCTTGCTCTACGTCTACAAAATGGTATAGAAAACAATGAAAGGCTCCTTCATGATTTTTCAAAAAAACTTTTAGGTTTTTCCCTTTTTGAAGGAACCTTTTCAACAACACATATGTGATACATCGAAAAGTTTCACTTTAAATTGAGATCCACACATCTTTTGAATTAATTAATATTAAGATGACATTTACGCAAGGAAGCCAGCATCCATTAAATGCACTGTGCACTACAATGTTTGAATTTAACTCAGTTACAATTATGCGTGTTTCGATAGGGTGTTAAATTCTGGCACTAATATATTAGGTTAAACCGAAGAAAAAAAATCATTTTGACTAGTAGTTGTGGATTCGGATTATATGCACAATGAATGGCAGTAGCGTCCTCTTGTGGAGAGTCGAGAGGAGAACGACCCAAACGCTGGTAAAAGAACAAAACTGATACCCAACTTATATAATGATTTTTAATTACATTGTTAAATTACATTGCTAACCGCGAGGCTTCTTTAAATAATTAATGCATGAATTAATATTAAATCTGATAATAATCAAAAACTAAGGGGTAGGAGTTACACATCTCTGTGGATTTATCCAAACACTGGTGTTTTAAATGAAGAATGAATGGTATTTTTCTCTCATTGGAACATCTTTTTATATCGCGTTTAAAAATAAATGTGTTTTTTATTATTATAAGTTTTCTAATCGTAAAATTTTTTAAGATTATGTGCTTAAAATGTAATTAAAAACTACGTTTTTAGCATAGTTAGTAGATACAATTATCCCTGACTATTTTGGCCTTTGCCATTACTAATGAAATGTCTTTTTAAATATTTGAGTGCCAGTATTTATCAACTGATGGCATACATTTATCAAACTATTCCTTTCAATTAAACATATTGGCCTTACAAACAAAACTTTTTGTGTATATTTTACCAAAATATTTACAGTCTATTTGTTTTATCACATTTTTAAATAGACTGACAGCTTAAATGGAGAAAAAATAAATCAACTGCTTTATTAAGTACATAGACTGTGACCGTCAACTTGCAGTTAAGGGTGAACATTGATTCCTAGATCTATTTTTCATAATTTTATTACTCATTGTTTTCAGAGTTAAAAGCTATTACGATACAAACGACACCATCATTTCATTTGATGAATGAAATGAATGACTGTGTTTTGATACTGTGTGCTACCAAAACGTTAGGTGTGGTCAAAGGGAGAAGGGTGTCAGGTGTCTAGTCAGGGAAGGAGACAAGTTCCAGTCATGTAGCTGCTGATTAGTGACATACAGAATACTGTGTTTGTGATGTAAGTGGGGACCAGATCAAATTCAAATTTTCTGAGAGTGGGCATATGTTTGTGGAACCAGCTTTCGAGAAGTGCCCTGCAGAAAAGTATATCTCAGTTTCACTCGCACACACTGCTGCTAGGATTCTGTTCCATTCCTTGAATTCTTTTGATCCGTGGCTTCTCTTTCAGCGATATAATTCATTACTTAAACGTGACTTTCTTGTCTGTGAACAAATATTTTGGTTTCCATGACTTCCATCATTTCCTTTGTTTCTGAAAAGACTCCCTTTAAAGCACTTGCATTAACAAAATGATCAAAAGGACGTTTTAATTAGCCGGTCCTGTAAAGTTGAGCTGTGTGTAATTTGATGCATGGGTATCAGTAATCTAGAATGTCATAATGTCAAAGGTTTAAAAAGTCATGTGATACGAGTTTTGTTTGTATAATGTAAATTTGAAGTATTGCAGACCGATAAACAATAAAAAAGCAAAGGGAAGGAATAATGTATTTTTATATACAGTCTGATTTACCCAGCTCTGCCTTATAACACATAAACATTTAGGAAGGTGATCATTTTATAGATTAAAAGACGGCACTGTTTCCTTTTCTCCAACTACAGTTCATTTTTAGTCTTCAACATCCAATTTTATCAAAATTTATTTCCCTTCCAATTTATCTACTTTAATATCAACATTTTGCAAATATTTGTAAACAATAAATAAAGAATAATATTTTTTTAAATACAGCCATCATAAGGCCATGATAAAATAGACTTATAGAATTTGCGTATGGGAAAATGTTAAAATTTTCAGATCGGTCAATGTTAATATAGTTCTTAATTTGAGTGTAGATAGTAGTAGTAAAGAGCACCAGGTATTGTCTTTTAAAATACATTTGTAAGAACTGCTTTTATTTTGTAAGGAATTATTAGGTCCATGGCTTAACTTTTATATATACTGTATTACATTACCTTAGTTTTAAAATGTTTTGCATAATAATATTGAACCCTAACTAATGTAAAGGTTAAAAAATATTATGTGTTAAAACAAACTTTGAATGGCCAACTGCATTTTCTTCAAGATCTCATACAGATGGTGGAGTCGGTTATCTTTGCTTCCAACTAGGCGACAAACAAAAACTGCTAAGATTTAATTATTAAAAATATGAGTAACCATATAACAATATTCATTTAATTTGTTAAATAATAGTAGTGACAATTAGCTGTTTTAACTCTATGACAGTGTGCATGTCTTACTTAATCTCAAGTCTTTTTTCTGGTGCCAGTGTTTGATAAGGGAAATAACATTATACATATTTAATTTATGTTGTAAACATTTTGACGATGAGACCTGTAAAAACATTTTAGATGATTAAAATAAAATAATAATGATATTTATAATTGTATTTCGTAATTCCAGAATGGACATATTTATATCATACCAAGAATGGGCATATTTTTTTCAGAATGCATGAGAAGATTTTCCAACCATTATCTCAGTTGACATCCAAATAATTTCTCTACAGTGGGCAAAGGCTGCAGAACTCGGAAATAATTACACAATGTTTAAATAATAATTTAAGGATTAAAATTCCTTATTTGTTTTCTGATTAAAATACAAATTTTAGCAGTAAAAATTATAATTAATTTTTTAATAACGTGTCGCTATTTTAATTTATGAAACATGAAAATATGCACAAAAAATGCACGTGAAGATGGGCAGGTGATCTAGTGATGAAATGTAGGGTAATGTAAATGTTTAAGGTAAATGCAGTAATGTAAATAAATTCTGTCGTTTTAAATTTAACACAAATGATGTCAGAACTGTTCTATCGGAACTGTGAATGTCTACAGACCAATCTGGGTATTTTACTGCTGTTTCTAGATGGTGTTTTTTTCCTCCATGATAGATGGCAGGTTCGTTTTGAGGAGTTCTTTGAGCCTGGCAAAAATTTAAAAATCAGGACAGAAAGAGCAAGTACATCGGCGTGTATCTATCACAAGAAGAATGTCTGCTTTAGAGTTGCCTGTATAAAGACAAACTAGACCTTTTAGAATTAAGTGTTACCACAGGGCCTAAACAAGACAGACACGTAGTCTATACATCTGGGTCTCAAAATAAGAGCCTATACAAATAGGTCCCGCACTAGTTACCTTATTCAAAGTCGCTATTTTTGGAATCACGGCTAAACTGCATCGCAGAACGCTAAAATTTCGTTTTCTTGTTGACTTGCAAATTAGTAACTATTATAAAATTTTATTTATATATATATATATATATATATA
>JAOVYW010005042.1:0-12587 GCA_025775045.1 Hiodon tergisus | reverse complement strand
GGGGGGGAGTGGGGGAAAGGTGAGCGGGTCAGAAAACTAAAGCACAAGCTGCAAGGTCTCAAAATGCCAAAACGTCTCGAGAAGGTCAGCCTGAGGCTAAACAAAAAGGTCAGACACTGCTTTTTCCTCTCCGGTTCAAAGACTTTGACGAATCTGACGTTTTCAAGGCCAATCTCTTGGTCAGAAAACTACAAGCAACGCGCAAAAGCCCAGGAGGAACAAATCTAGTTAAGAGACCGAGATATAAAACAGTTGCTGACGGTAAAGCAACGAGATACTGGAGATGGAAAGGGGCACCTGACGTAACGGACATCCGAAAATGTTAATCAAATAGCTAGAACGAGAAAAGGAGGGGGGGACCAGACTGTAATGGTCAACTTTGAGTCCGTCACCCCTTTGAAACTAACTTGCCACAACCGAGGTAAGCCACACTACCTTTGAGTAGTTCCGACTTCACCTACAGAAATACGGGAAACTCGATATTTGCTGGCCCTTGCCTTCCAGAAAAACCAAATGGAAGAATAAGCGGTAAAAATGGAATTACTAAGAAGCATGAAAATCTTGTTTAGAAGACTGTGGTTTACACCTTTTATTACTAAGTGACCTGTAGTCCCTGCTTTTTCCCCCCCAGTGGACATTGTGGTTGTTGGCCTAAGGAAATATTTTGGAAACAGGGAAGCTGTTCATATTGTTAAAATGATCAAACACCTTTGGGGGGGGGAGAAAAAGTGTTCATCGCTTCATTTATTAAGGTATCAAATTAACAGTTCCATGCGAAGAAGTGCTTTCTGGACAAAAGTGTCTTTAGGTATTTTGTACATCGCCGAACCTTTCCACAACTCGATAAAGGTTAGTAAAAGAAACAAGTATTTCAAGTAAAGTCCCACTAAAAGAAACTAAATTTAAAGTTGAAGTATTTACATGAATGCTTATGAAAAACTTGAAAGGAGGCCAACTGTCTATTCAAGTATCTCATGGAGCTTTGAATGTCAGACAAAGATTGCAACAAGTCTAGCAGAGGGCCTCAAGACAGCAAGGGCAAAAACTACCCCGACTACACTAGGAACATACATTTTATGCAGTAAATTCACAAAACGGAACAGCATTTTAAAAAAAAATGCAATTTAAACAACTTGAAAGTAAATTGTTTTGGTTGGGTATGCTGCTGGGAATGGCCGTTTTAAACACAGGCAGGTAGGTGATCATCTCTCAGGCCAGGCAGATTTCTGAAGACTCTTTAGCTTCGATCACTCTGAAGACTCCGTCCTTTTCTTTCTTTACGTCCTTTTTGGAGTGATCTGAAATGAAAAACGGCTGCAGTCAGAGGCGATTACCAAAACATTTTAAATAAGTATCTAAACCCATCGACTTCTCCCCGCACAAAACGACATGGGCATGGCTGAAAAGCCACAATGAACTAAGTCCTTTGCTCTTTTTGTGATGTCATCAATGTGAGCACCATTAGTTCTTTCCACGTTTACAAGCGGCCGGTCGTCATCCACCTGCACACTAAACCCATCGAGGAACCCATCTACGCCGCTAGCTGGCGTGGTCTGTCGATGGCCGACTACAATGCCCAAGACGCCCCAGGGGAAACGTTGCCGATATCGGCAACATCACGCCAAAGCATCACGTTACCCAACGCACTTTGTAGGTCACTGCGGTCCAGCAGAACCTTCAAGTCTCTGTCACTGATCACCTTTCCCTTGGTGCTTTTCACCTCCCTGTGAAAAGGTGAACGCAGGAGGTGACAAAGGAGCAATTTTGGGAACAGTCACAACCACATGCTAAGCACTAGTCAACCATGTCACCTCTCGTAATCCCTGGATCTCAGGAGCTCCTTGAGTTCTGCCAGGTCCAGACTGTTCTTAGATTGCTGGCCAAGTTCTGCTTTTCCGCCTTTGAACTTGTCTGTGGAGAAGAGAGTACCAACACATCACTCAGCAAGGTCTGCTTCACAATCTACAATTTTAGAGGTATGAAGAGATGACATACCGTTATACAGGTATTTTAGGTAACATTTCAGAAAACTTTACAAACCAAATCTGAAATCCAGGATAAAACCCGGGACAGCAGATTTGTAAAACCACTATACGTTTGTGGCATAGAAGCATTTTTATACAAAAGGTGGACCTCCAATGCATCCATTGGCAAGCAGTAAAACACCAGAGCTGTTGTAGTCCTTAACATCACAAATCAAAAACCGCATAGGCACACCCATTGTTAAACTGATAAGACTTTTCAGGAACGTATAAAATAATTTAAAAAAAACAGCTGTGCAAAAGTAGTCCAAGAGTCTGAGTTTAACAATCACCAACCACCTCTTAATTTTTTGTGACCCAAGTATTAGCAGAACACAGCATCAAGTGTAAAGGCTCCTTGGAGTTTGCGGAACCCTCACCGATTTCACAACTCACAAAATACCTTGTGCTTAATGAACGACTGTTTGGAAACAAATTTAATCTGTGCCAAGTTTGACGCTACTACCCACTTTTGTGGATGACCATCTTCTCCAGTTTCCGCTTGGCGGACGCCCTCTCCAAGATCTTCTGGTCTATGGTGTTGGCAGTGACGAGCCGGAACACCAGCACAGGCTTGGACTGTCCAATTCGGTGACACCGATCCTGCGCTTGAAGGTCAGCTTGTGGGTTCTGAGGGTTGAACAAGAATATAGTTTTACGCTCCGACGCCTAAAAAGCACAACAAGGACTTTGCGACCAGATGGGAGTGGAGAGAGTTGGGTGGAGACGCTGGGCCTACCCAATCACTGTCGAAGATGACGACGGTGTCAGCAGCAGTGAGGTTGATGCCCAGGCCCCCAGCTCTTGTGCTCAGGAGGAAGAGGAATACCTCCGGATCTTCCGAGAACTTCTTCATCTGAAAACACGCAGAGACAAAAAGGCAAGACCCAAAGAGATCAAACCTCGACGAAAAAGCCAGCGAACCTCAGCACGCGTGGAAACGGCTTTCGTCGAAACGGGGACCAAAAGGCGCGAGCTCGCTCACATTCTCCTCCCGGTCCGCGTACGGCATGCTTCCGTCAAGGCGGCTGTACCGATAGTTCCGCAGGTAGCAGTAGTCCATGATGAGATCCAAGATGGAGGTCATCTGGCTGAAGATCAGAACCTACCGACGAGAAAGCCACAAGTGTGAAGTGCACGTTTTAGGGACCAGAAACCTCCACAGAGAAAGAACACTCCAACCCACACACTCCACATAGAAAAAAGATCCTAGTCCCCCAACACAAAAACACCAGGTTTACAAGTTTATCACAAACAGCTTATGACTAAATCATTTTCTTGAAATGGCATAAGGAGGGTTCATGCCAACAGCTGGCCCGAAATAGTCTGACATCACTGATGCCCATAGCTGCCTGTTAGGGATTTACCTTATGTCCCCTTTTCTTCAGTTCTGGAAGCATTCGGTCTAGCACCAGGAACTTGCCGGAACATTCTATCAGCTGCTCGTCAATCTGAAGCGGTGAAACCGACAGGGATTAGACCGCACGAATGTGACGGCAGTACAACAGAATGACATTTAAAACCCAGTTTCCTGGAGCTTTTGCAATACGATTACAAAAAAAAAAAAAAACCTTCACAAGAACTTGAGCAACGGTTTAGGAGACCCAGCAAGTATGCGCGTCGTGTTCTCACATTCAGGCGTTAGACAGAAACAAAATGAAGAAACCAAACCCACGGCAATGTGGCGTTCTGCTGCCGTACCTTGAACTCCTGAGTGGCAGGGTCCAGTGGGTACTCGATGAGGTACGGGTGGTTACAGCACCTCTTCAGGAGCATCAGGACGTTCTGGAGCTTCAGGTTGATCTGGGCATCCGGGGGCATCTGCACGTCAATCACAGACCTGCCGCCGCTGAAGGGGATGTCAGAAATGTTAACACGTCTGAGATGTATGGATGACCTGGAATTTTGAAATTCACACTCCACCCAGTAGCCACCTTAAGCCATTTGCTACTATAAAAGTTTAAAGCTTTAGCCGTTTCACCCTCTATTCATTTCTATGCCACTGGAGCCCTAGATCGTGGGAATAATTAAAAAATAAATAAATAATAATAAAAAATTTTTTATTTAACGCACGCCCACAACAAGGGCACAGACGAAGCTCCACCCATCACTGACCTTTGGAAATCGGACTCTTTCTGCAGCTTCTCCAGGTACTTCTCCAGGTCTTCGGCGTCATTCTCCGAGTAGTCCACCAATCTCCTGGTTCTGCGCTTGGGCCTCCCACTGGAGGTGAGCTCAACCGGCGCCGTGTCCACCTGGGGCCAGACAAAGTTTTGTGTCACTTGGAAACCTGGGTACTTTCTATCCCCTCCGGTTGTGCCATCAGGTCATCACAACTAACACACTGATTCACTGGGAGTGAAACCTCCAGGACAGAAATGTTTCAGACATTACCGTTATCCTGACCAAGAAAAATGACAGACATTAAAAACAACAGCTTTCTTGGCAGAAAACAGACGTAGAAGATTTTCCCCGTCTGGCTCAGGAAGGAGTGACGATAAATCTATTCTTAAGGAATCAAATAGAAATAGTCACATCTAGCCCTACCTTCTCCTGGCCCAGCATCTTGGCGATGGTTTTGTTGACGATGGAAGAGTAAAAGGACTCCTGCTTGGCGGTTAGCGGGGCGTAGACCACTATCTCCTTCTTGGGGGGCACCTCCAAAGCAACGTCAGTCTTCAACCTTCTCAGCAGGAAGGGGGTCAGAATCTAAAGCCCGCCCCCCCCCAAAAAAAAAAATATTCATCAATAAATTTGACCACATCATGAAAAACACGCTCAGGGGAAACAAAATAAAAATCTGACGGCGAGTACCTGGTGAAGCATGTGCAAGATGTTCTGCTCCCGTTCCTTGGCGACGATGTTTTCCACATCTGAACTGATTGTGCTGAGGTCGAACCAGGACTCAAAACTGGAACAGGAGGGAACAAAGATGCCTTAGCACCGAGTTCCACGTCGCTCAGATGCAGCTTTACTGGTCCATAAAACAAAGCTTTCAGAGAGATTCATAAAGCACCGGGAACAGAGATGCGACGAACATAACGGCACATGCGTTCCACTTTCGACAGCGTGACACTCGGACAGTAAAGGAAGTATCCCGTAAGGAAGGCAAGAATCAAGGCCACTAAATAACAGGGCCTTTCTCCAACGCATAGATACCTCTTTAGGTCATCAAAGACGTCAGGTAACAGGAAGTTGAGAAGGGACCAGAGCTCAGCCAGGTTATTCTGAAGAGGGGTCCCAGTGAGCAGCAGCTTGTTGTCCGTTGGGAGGGTCTTCAGCTCCCGAACCAGCCGGCAGTTCAGGTTCTTAATCCTGTGGCCCTCGTCCACAATCAGGTACTTCCACTGGAATCGCTGTACAAAGACCGTGGGAGGTCAATCGTTACACATTATGGAGCGAATAGTGCATTTTGGTTGGGTATGCCGCCTGCAGCCACAGGGCCGAGCTTACCTGCAGGAATTTTCGGTCTATCATGGCGATCTCGAAGGAGGTGACGACCACCGGGCACATACTCATTGCCCCCTGGGGCCTGCGGATCTTCTTGAGGAGATCATGTCTCACTTTCTGAGTTCCGTGGTACAGCAGCACAGAAATCTGAAAGCGCAACACTTCAAATGTTGAGAATCAAAATGTGACCAGCTCTACAGTAAAACCCAGAAAAAGGAATAATCGCATCGCCAATCAGCTGGTCACAGGACAGGAGATGGTCTTATTCTCCGTCAACTGACACAAGTGCACAGTCTCGATATTAGATCACACGCGCAGACTTACCTCCGGAGTAAAGCGCTTGAATTCGGATATCCAGTTGGGCAGTGTTGACAGAGGGGCCACGACCAGGAAAGGTCCTAAGACCTTCTTCTCCACCATCATGGCCACGTGGGAAATGCACTGGATAGTCTTTCCCAGGCCCATCTCATCAGCCAGGATGCCATTAATCCCGTTTTCCCACAGCATCTGCACACACAGACGCTTTAGAGCCCCGTGACCCCACACTACCTGTCAAACTCCAATGTCTGTTAGTTTGGAAACGCAGTCCCCCCCCCGGAGTGGAATTTCTCATCTCCAGCCCAGTTTTGTTTTTTTTGCCATGCCCCAACACCGATTATCTCACCGCAGCGCGAAACTTAACAAAAACCCGCTTATCTGGCATCATGACACATTTCTCACCGCGCTCCACCTGCGTCACTCACCCTCATCCACTCCATGCCCTCCACCTGGTACCACCTCATGATGCCCCCTGTGAGGAGCAGGGGTTGCTGGGAAGGCACCGGCAGCCCGTTCACCTTCCGCTCGGGGTCCAGCGTGTGCTTGGCGCTCTCCCGCATCGTCTCAGACAGCCGGACCTTGATCTCGACGTTGGAGTCGCTCATCTTCTCCAGGTCCTCCGTGTCCAGTTTCCTCTCCTCCTGGGTGGAGGGGAGGGCAAAGGGCTTTGAGAAGAGAATAACCAAGATGATCCACGACGTGCCTCAGACAACCTCATCTTTCTGATGACCCCAACATGTGCAATGTATAAGGTTTACGTTATTTAAATGATGTATAGCACCTAACCGCCTACGTGACAAATCTTCCGTTGCCAGTTTTGAGACCAAATCAAAGTTGCGACTCCAACGTACAGAATTTATAGCAGGTCAACTTAAGTGTCTGAATACATTTCATTTTAAAGTAGGCGTGACCCAAAGCATTATGCACACATGGCATAATAAGACCCGAGTTTAAGACCTGTCAGAAACCTCCCTGATGCAGTACAACCAAAAGGGTGGCTTTATTGCTAATGAAACACCCTGAAGAAATACAAGCACAAGCTTACCCCCTCGACTTTAGCTTTTTTGGCCTTGGACATAATTTCCTAAAAGAGAACACACAGTTACATAGAGAATAGTTTTAAAAATTGAGACGAATACAGTAATCACACACTACACTCAAACCGAACAGCTCACCTCTTTCGACATGACATCTGCAATTTTGTAGTCTTCCTCCCTTTCCCGTTTCTTCCTCTCGACTAAAGATCAAATTCAAACAAGGCGAGACGCCAAAACAGACCCAATTAGAGAACATAACACTTCAGTCAATTACTGACACACACATTTCTAAAGCTAGATTCAGCAAATTTTTTAATTGTCCCATTTTAAATGACAGAATTCATAATAAAAATATTGGGATTCATGTACCTTTGTCATCGCCCTTTCTGTTACCCTGTAACAGAAATAAACACGGATCCCATTAACGTTACATTCATGCTGAACATTCTGTGTTTTCAGTGTCATCTCCCTGCCACCATTAACTGTTTCACTTCAAAGTTCAGGGAAAGGCCAACATTACATTTAAAATAAACTCCCAACAGAAGCGTTTACCTTTTCTTTCAGCGTCACAGTCTTTTTACCCAGCTTCTCCTTCCTCTTGCTCTCCTGGAGTTCACATGCAGGACAAGTTAAACCCCCCCCTGACTACAGCAAATGGTAATACTGATCTCATCATCAATTTGGTATTGTGCATGCAAAGAAACCCTTCATCCGATTAACTAGATTTACAGTGCAGACATTTCAAAAGAAATTTTTTTATAAAAAGACCTGAAAAACATAGGCTAAACCATGTTACCATTAACCAGCACGACAGAGAACCAACAAATCAACTTTTATAAAACTTTCACGCAGGCGTGCAATTAGCACGTTAACCGATATCGCTCACATTTTATCCATACCGATAGACCTGTACCTACCTCCAGCTGCTGCTGCTCCATCTTAGTGAGCAGAAACTTGGAATAAATGTTACTCTTCTCCAGCAAGTGCTGCAGCCTCTTGAAGCGCATGTCATGGGTGTCTTTCTCCAAGGACTTCTGAGCCTTGGTGGACAGCGCAACATTACACACTACAGAGCGGTGCCGCCCTACACCCCCCACACAGAACACCAGTAGAATAGGTCGAGTCCTTAGTCAAATTTCATTCTTGGTATTCCTTTTTACTTGTGTAATGGGAAAAAGTTAAATCCCTCAAAAGAAAAACTGGCTATTTATTTACGGTTTAGGCCTCCCATCGCTTTTAAATTTTCCTGCGATTTCTTTTTCAGGACTCAGCAAGTTTGGTGAAAATGACATTTGGCGTAAAAGCATGATGTTAATTATCTTTATTCATAACTCTAACTGCGGTGTTATTAAAAAAGGTTTCAGATCACTTATAGTAAAAACAGGCTAGGTCCCTGGTCCAGAACCCCTCAGTCTCTCTCAACAGAAGGACAACTGACCTTCTCCATCAACTCCCTCTCTTTTTTCTCTCCTTCCTCCATCAGGAGTTTCTCCTCTTCCTCCATTTCCTGAGTTATGACCATTTCTTCAATTGGCTCCTTCACAACCAGAGCATCTGAAATTAAGTTGAGGGTGGTTTCACGGCCGCACAAGTTACATAAAACACACACACCGTTGGAGAGGGCTAGGCAACCCTGGTGCTGGGAAAAAACCCAGCGTGCTCTGGGTTTCGGTACCGAAATCCTACGCGAGTTCGAGTAAAATTACGCCAAAACGTTACAAAATAAAATTACTGCCAAACGTTGCACACAGCATACCGAAAAAACGGAGTGCCGCTCACCTTTTTCCTCAACGGTCGTACCCTGCGGCTCCTCCGGTTCATTGGGTTTTGGGCACTGAGGAGATACGCTTCTCGCTTCATCTTTCATGCTGTTAAACAGTACGCGTGACATAATACGGATGTTACCTTAGAATCAGCTTAATGGTTTTAAAGACAAATCGGTCAACCGACAATTATGCAAGAAGTTAAACCAGGAGTTTTCTCGATCAAATACAGCTCTTTTTAAGTTACAAAACAGAGGTATTCACGCTTCGCCGAGCATTTGCTAAGGCCCTTTAGCTAGCAAACGTGACGGCACTTGTTTTTGGAAATGCATCGACTAAACTTAAATAAATAAGCTTACAGAGTTTTAAAATCGACTAACACACAAGCAAACTTAAGGACAAGTTATTTTAAGCTTAAAGAGAACAAACGTGTGTAACGGTTATTACAACCAGGAAGTTGTCATCAAACTTTTAGTTAGCTTAGAAGTTTTCGTTTTTGAAAATAAAATCAAAACATACCTGTTTGATGTAAGATTAGCGATTTAATTCGCGATTACGAGTCCGCAGTCAATTTAAATGTATTTTCACAGCGTCCCTGTGCAAATTTAGTTTAAAAAAAAAAAAACCCACTGAACACCAAACTCGCGTATAAAATAAAGTCTAAACAACTTTCGCACAATAAAATGATAACTTCTAAACTGTTTTTATTTGAAGTTCTGAAACATGAACGTATCAATACAAATCCAGAATCCAGTTAACGAAGCAATAACACGCGTTCAGTTTGTGGAGCCGCAGCTGACTGGATAAAAGAGTTGGGTTTCACCGAGGGGTTTCGCGCCAAATTAGGAGAGACCAATCTATATTGTAGGGGAGCATGGTAGTTTTTATTTATAATAACGTCAAATTGATGGGATGCCGATTCACGTTCATTGTAATAGATACTTTAAAAATAAAACTATAATTGTATACGCTATTTTTTCTAACACGTCAAAAGAGATATAATAAAATAAAAACAAAGATGGAGAGATTTTGCCCCTTTAGTATCAAATATCTGAAATCCGAACAATTAATATTTCCCGCGAAGATAAGGTTGTAATCTGAAAACAAAGTCACTCACTGTCTTAACTGAGATGTTAATTAGTTGGGAGAATTATGTAAAAAGCTGCAAAATAAGACCTGGCGGTCTCACCATTCAGCTGTACGTCATAGACAGGAGTTAAATTCAATGTAACGATAATACAGAAAATAAGATAATCTCTTTTTCTGGGTGCTCCGGTTTCCTCCCATCATCTAAACACATGCTGTTGAAGTTGACGGACCGCTCTAAATTGCCCTCTGTCAGTGTATGTATGGGGTGCTCTGGGATGGGCGGGTGACGTTGTCTTTGCACCCCGTGTTTGCTGGGTTAGGCTCTGGCTCACTGTAACCCTCAACAGGAGAAGTGGTTTAGAGATTGGTTGTTCAGTTTGGTGGAGCAGTGTTTGTGTTAGTTAGTTTTATCACCTTGCATGTCTTTACAGTAATGCTAATTTGGATTACGTTCAATTTATCTAAAAGACAAACAAAACAAAAAAAGCTCAATTTGGTGAAAGTGGGTATCAGACATAGGAATCAAAAGTTAGAAAACAATGCCAGGATCTGATTTTGCTGGATGTGTACTCCCACCCAATGAACTGTTCACCAACCTTTAGCCAGGGCCTGACCCTTCAGACACAGGGTACACCCGGGACAGGGCCGCGGCCCATTACAGGGCAGGATACTCACAAATAGTTAGACACAACTGTGTGCACTCACACAGAGGGCCACATGTGGTTGCCAATTCACTTTGAGCTTGACACTTCTTTGGACGGGAGAGGGGAGAATGCAGGGAGAATATTTATTTAAAAAAATATATTTACCAAAGAAATAGTTAACAGAGCAGATTAAAACCCAGGACAACACGGCTGAGACACTAACAGCACACTCAACTGGAAAAATCTGTAGTTGCTTTAAATTACCTTGTTACTAATTGGAGGATATACTTCAATATTAATTGCATATACATATTTTTGCCACAGGGTGCGCCAGAGGATCATGATATCCAAACGGAACGCATAGTACTGGATCAACTTCCCATTATGCTGCTGAATATTAGATATGTTTCATTCCCTTCGTTATTTTGTTGGAATTTAATTTGAAACGTTTCAGACAGTTGGGTCCACCTGTGACCTTTGACGCTGCGGTGACCAGGAATAAGTATAATCCAGACCAAGGATGGGCGATCCTGGTCCTCAAGGCCTGCGGTGTCTGTGGTTTTTCCATTAGCGTGTGATTCACAGCTGGCAACACCAAGTTCGTTTCCAACCCTGAGAAAGGTTCCGATTAAACAAATTGTGAGACTGCTGTGTTGGTGATGCACAGGCTGGCGTGAACTCTGGTGTTTGTGTTGCCATAGAACCGGCAGTGAGCGAACGATTACGGATGTCTGGTTTAATGAGCTGTCGACGTTAGCGCGGTGCCTCCTTTCGCCCATACTGCGGTCCGTCGCAAGCGGACTCTATTGAATTGCAGGCTTCAGTTCAGGCTCCAAACGCGCCAACCGCTTAAAGGTAAATTTCCTCGATAATATGGGCATATTGGTGTGTTTCTACATATTTTTTCTCTTGGTTTTTTTTACCAGGCTTGACATTCAGTGACCTCGTCATCTGTGCCAGTCGTCCCTGAATAATGAGGTGACGTGAACTTTATGACACGTGTCAAAGTCGCTGGAGATAAATCAGAGTTAAGAAACGCAGAAAAACATTTTCCGACAGCTGTAGAATTTGTAGGGATATCTATCAATCAGCAAGTTATGTTGTTTCGGTTCCAATCAATAAAATTTCAACATGAACCTGTTGAATGTCTTCACTTGTAAATGTCCCAGACCAGCTTTTTCTATCCAATAAATAAATAAACAAGTGATCCCAAAGGCCATGATTGTCATCAGAGATTGATCAAACAAGATTGATCAAACACTGAGACATTTCCATAAAATGCCTGGCAGGATTCCAGCAAAGCCAATACGGCATGAATTATTTCCCATGAAAACAACATGTGACGAAACAGAGGCAACAGTCTGGAAACAGTGCTCGCTGTGGTGGCATTCTGCATTGCGTTACACATCCCACCGACCTGACTGTAATGCAGTCTATTTTGTCTGTGTAAAGCATAGATCCCTTTATAATCCTTGAATGTTTTTCCTCAAGTTCACTTAGCATTCCAGAGAACAGGATTATTGGCCTTTCCTTCCGTGGCTCTACTTCTGCAGACACATTGTCTGCTATGAAGCATTGATTTTTGTCACACTGATACACTGTCTCCACCGCTGGAAGTGTTACGTTTTTAACCCAACAGCAGAACGGAATCATGTTGTCTTCTTTGAATCACGTTGCTTGAACGACGGTTGGGTGGGAGCTCAGGATATTTGCAGGATGTGGTAGATTAGAATGTTGCGTGCTCAATGGGCACAGTGCTCTATGGAGTTCGCGTGAGGAGCCAATGACAGTAACTTCTTGGTGTTTGTAGCCACACAAAATGCAGGTCCACTGTATGTACAGTACTGTGCGAAAGTCTTAGGCACATAAAATTCTGTAAAGTGAAGATGCTTTAAAAAATAATTGCAATGCAAATATAAAATAAATACTGTAAAGGCAGGTAAACAAAACATTATTAAAAATATACACCAAACAAAAAGTAAAAAAAAAAATTGGGAGGGAATATTTGTTGTGAGCACCCTTTGCCTTTAAAACTGCAGCAATTCTATTAGGTACACTGTTGTGCAGTTTTATTAGACAATCGGCAGGTAGATTGTTCCGAGCATCTTGGAGAACTTGCCGCAGTACTTCTACAAACTTTGGCTGTCTGCCTTGCTTCTGTCTGTCCAGGGAATCACTGACACCCTTGATGATGTTGAGATCAGGACTCTGTGGAGACCATACCATCTGTGGCAGAATTCCTTGTTCTTCTTTCAGAAAATGAAT
>JAOVYW010005040.1:0-12588 GCA_025775045.1 Hiodon tergisus | reverse complement strand
CCCCCCCCCCCCCCCCCCCCCCCCCCCCCCCCCCCCCCCCCCCCCCCCCCCCCCCCCCCCCCCCCCCAAAGAACGGCAAATTAGCATCCTCCTTCGACATGTAAAGGTGAGGTTCTCAGGTGTATTTTTACTTACGAAAAATGTGCGTTCCATATAAGTACACGGTTCATCATTAAAATAAATCCCACACAGCGCTTTTATCACCATTTATGAGTTTCCGGTTGTGCACATTTTACGAGGAACAGAATGATAAAAGGCCTGTACTAAATTGGTTGAAATTAAACTACATGCGTTACAAAATTATTGAAATGTTCTTTAAAAAAATATATATGTAAATAACCTCGGTATGATATCTATGTGGGTGTATTGTATTTCAGTTAAATCACAAATTCTAATTGTACTGATGACACTTAGCTTTTAGTAGCTTTCACGTGGGTTTAACGAACGTGGCTTTTAGTCCGTTTATGGTGGCATGTGGTGTAGCCACCTACATTAAAGCACTTTTGCGTATCACCCGGTTGTGGGATTGCCGCCTCTTTAACTTTCCTCTATCTGATTAATCTACGTGAGTAAACATTGAGAGTCTGAGCCCACGCGTCGCGTGAAGTATTGTGTAGTTGTGTAGGCAGTTGGATGGGAGGTGGGCGTGTTAGAAATGTATAAATACCAAACGCGGGTACCCCAGGTGCACATAATATAGTGGGTTAAAAGTTATCGCGTGCATTATCAGCTGCTGGTGAGATCAATATTCCTATTACCCCCCCCCCCCCCCCTCCCCTTTTTCCATATTAATGTTTTGTTTTTGTAAATAGAAATATATATTTGTTAGTCTTTTAATTACCCTTATTTCCCTCCCTTTTGTGCTTATTTTTACGAAATAGAAGAAAAAAATAGGCAGCGCGTATTCATATGTTTATTCATTTACAGGTTTCCGGGTGTACTAACAAAGGGTACTTGAAGGTCATGATGATCTTGAAAAACTTCGCGGTGGTGCTCCTCCTCGCCTGCATTGCACAGCAGGTCTTCGTTGCCGACTGTAGGAAGGACCAGGGTAGAAAAGGAAAAGACGGGAAAGGAAAACCGAGCGATGATAAAAACACTAAGCCAGAGAATCCACCTGCCGCAGCTTTTGGCACCGACAAGGGGAAAAAGAGCAGAAGCGGAAAGGAGATTTTCAAGGGGAAGTTTTCTACGAAAGACAAGACCCAGTGCACTTGGGCAAGTAGCGGCGACAACGCGTTTACCCTTGTTGTTAACTGCAAGAATGGAGGGGATAGTTTTAGTTGCGAGTACACAGCCAGACCCGCAGCTTGTCCCCAGTATACATCGAATCCCAAAGCCTATTGGAAACAAGTTGCCCGTGCTCTGAAGAAACAGAAAAATCTGTGCCAGGACAAGAACGCGCTAATTAAAGCGGGTATGTGCAAGAAAGCACCCAAGGAGGCGCATTTCAGACTGAATGTCGGTGTACCACCTGCCCTGTCTGAAACCACTACAGCGTTCTCGCAAGGTACTAAGTCATGTACAGAAAAAATTGATCATGAGAAACTGGCTAAAGAATATTGTGACGGCTTTTGGTCCAGCATGTGTACTCTGCTCTTTTCCATGATACAAAATGAGGACTGCTAAGTGTGTAATGTAGGCTAGTACTGGATTTCCCATTCTAAAAAAGTGTCCCTTAAATTGGGCGTGCAATTTTAGTGTTCTCTTTCTGAAAGAGGGTCGGGTTTTCTTAAGTTATCCAACAATTTTTTTTAAAACGCATATGTATTAGATGCACTGTTTTTATTTTTTATTAATAAATGTTTCTGCTGGGTTTAAGCTACAATTTTATATTTATAAGTTAAATAAATAAAATAAATGTATTTATTCACTTTGTGCTGTGAATTTTGTCCTGTTCTAGATTGGTTACAATTAAGTTTAACATCATTGATAATGGAGGGATTTAACTTATTTATAATGTACCTCATCTAAAGAACTGAGTTGGACTATTGAGTGTTTACACCCCTTTAATCTGTCATTCCTGTCATTACAACAAATTATGTGAGACTGGTATGTCTTTAAAAGAGGTTAAAATCATTTATGGATTGGTTGTGGTGGTCTACCCGAATCTGTATAGGAATCGTTTTCCTTTTTCTACTCTGACTGAAAATAATTGATTTTATTAAGCTGCTGATGTAGAAAAGAGAGTGATACCTGCATAAAATATATCAATCAAATTAACTGTCAATCCATTTCAGTTGCTTGACATTAATTGACACTGGTATCCCCTGAACATTGCCATATTACAGTGGGTCTTCAGAGACATGTTTGCATTTGCATTTGTGTCTGAACACAGGCCTTATAAATTAAACTTATCCTTTGTTTTCCAAGAGAACTTTTAAAGATCCTTAGAACCCAGTTGGGGCCTGACAAAAATCACTGCCGGACCATGCAACCACGGACTATATATGTTGTCTGGAAAATTTAATTTAGACTCACAGGTACCTAACTTTGCTGCAATTAACTGCAAGTTACATAAAAGCCCTCGCAAGGTTCAAGATTATATTGTCTTGAACATGCTGTACGTGAAAGGCAGTGCATGAGGGGAGCACATCCAAGCTCATTCTTTATAAATGTTTATGGAAGCCCACACCTATGAGCTGTGTTAGTGAGACGCTTCGTCTCTGAGAATAATGGTTGAAAGTGAAAAAATATGTTACTTTAGTGTAAATCTCATGGAATTCCATTCAAAACCTTCAGTGTGTATGGTTCAGTAATTTTAAAATTTAAATCCCCCTAAGCACACTTAGACTTTACTCAGTCAATTTTCCTCCTCATCCTTACAAGTTTCCCAGTCCCTGTGGATGGGGAGAATGCCCATAACCAGATGCTACCACCACCATGCTTGACCATGCTTTTTTAATGTCAAAGGCTAAATATTTTTATGTATACAAATAATTTTCCAAGTAATTTAAATGATAGGGAAAACATGTTTTGTTGTCTGAAACTTTTTGGGCCTAAATGCACAGTGTTACTTTTCGCCATAAAGCCGACGCAGCACATTTATAATTCAACAAATTGGGGCGATGCTAAGTGAATAATTTGCAGGCAACTTTATGAACCAACAAATAAGGTACACAATAATACAATACCTTGCCAGTTTTTCCCCATAAATCAAACAGCTGTTTGAAATGGTTGACTTTAAGATTGACTTTAATTATTCTGAGCCATTCATTTTTATTCGCCGAAAAATTTTGCTTTATACAAATCATCAGCTCAAAATTGTATTCTGAAAAATTGATTCAGAAAATTGTTAAGTAATTTGGATATTGTCAGTTGACGCAATTTGGAATTGCTGTTATGTAAAATTAATTCAATTTTATAAAGCTAAATGACTACCGTTCCTCATAAGGTATCAATTAGTTATTTATTTTTTTGGCTGGGAATAATGAAATTTTCTATAAGAGGAACATAAGGATTCCAGTGGTAAAGTGATTAGGCAAGATATATGCAGACCCTTTATTCATACAATTTTAAATACAAATTGAAACTAACTGTTCATGCTTAAGAAATTACTATTATAGTTCATCTTCTGACAGTCTTTCTGGTAAGCATTAAAAAGTATAAGCAGTTCATGGGCATTCACTGATGTTTTTAAATCATGATTAATTGCACACAAAGGCTTATGTTCATTTACTCATGTGCTTTTGCACTGCCATTCAGTGTGCAACTCCCATTACCAACCGACATGGTAAATTGCTCCTGTCACATTCCATCTCCCAAGCTTTTCATCTCCATCTGACCCCCAACCTTTCATAGAGTCTGTCTGTCAGACAAGCCCGTGCATGATCCACAAGTGGTTTCATGTGGAAAATCCTCCACAATCCTATGGGAGCAATGTACGGATGACGACCAATCTTCAGAGTAATGTATAAGGAAAAAACAATTATCACAATATTTTTTGAAAAATAAAATTCCTTAAATTGCTCAAGCCGGCTTTTGATTTCTTATTCAACAGAGCTAGACTGCATTTCAAAACACGACTCAGGATTCACCAGTTGGCATCTCTATGTTCTGTCCCATCACTTGGACTTCTCGAACAAACAGTGTAAAAGATTCCCACACTGTCCCGCACTGCTGATAGATGCCTGCTTGACGGACTTGCTCTTGATCGTTAATGATAATTTACATTTACGTCAAAATTGTTATCATTTAGTCAGTTGTCGAAGGTAATAGAAAACAATATTCATACAGTCATGAAGGATAGGGACATTTTAACCAATCGTACTTAAAAAAAAATCTCATTTGATTTCAAATTGTAATTAAGTAATTTGATCTTTTAAGGAACCTGTTAGATCAAGGTTAATTTTAACATAATTTTCATGCCTACCATTTTCATACTTCCCCATGTCTTACAGTTCGACATTTTAGCTATTTAAACAGTTGGATATTAATGTAACTGATTCAGGGAAGGTACCTTGCTCAAGGATATAATACCAATGCTGGAATCTGGACCTGTTACTTTTCAGCTACTAGACTGACACCTCAACCATTACTACAGACACCTGCCTCTGCCCCAGTCTGTGTTTTGAATGAATTGCTCATTATCCAGTCATTTTTAGAAAAGATGTTATCTGCACAGCAGGAGACCATCGGAAAGCTGAGATGAAACTGTCCAAAGCAGTTCAGTTTGTATTTTCTTGGAGACATGGTGTCTATTAAGGCTATGTAGTTGAGGGCTTACAGGCATCCAAGGCAAACAGTGAAGACAGAACATGCCCATAACATCATGTTATGATACCTGCTTATTCAGGTCCTAACAGCACTTATCTCCTGGGGAATTTTCACAACGCCTACACATTTTACATTCATGCCATACCTTTTCATCTGCTTTTCACAACGTCACGATATGGCATGTGGGAGTACGCTAACGAGACACTGATTGGGAGCCAGAGTTTATAATGATTCAGAGATTTATAGAAACTTACAGAAATTTTATCTTTGGTCAATGCCTCACCCCGTTTCTGGTAAATGCCCACTTATGAAGCAAAGTGTAGCATTACACATATATTTGAAATGGCCGAGGTAATAATTCGAAAATGAAAGAACAACATGATACAAAATGGACTAGCACTTTCACCATGTTTATCATATAGATGGAGACATAATTTCCCATTGCTCAAACGTGACCCAGGAATAGCACACACCAAGCATTAGAAATTTACTGAACGGAATTGATGTAGGGGGTTATGGTTTACAAACAGCATAATTTGATGAGGCCAAACATTTGTGACACTACTACAGTATGTTGTTTGCAGGAATAATGAACCAGAAATCAAATAGAAAAGGCATCCATCAATCTATTATCTAAAAAATAGCCCTCTTCCAACTGAACTGTATACAGAGACCTTGGTGAGCGCAAGAAAAAGAAAGTGGCTGGTAAAAACTAAATTAACTTCAACAACAGGTGCCTTTTGGACTGAACAATATGTTTCACTATATTCAAATATCAGACCATACATAACTTCCATTCAAGTCATTTTGTTTTCAAACCTGCTGTGTGATCCACATAAAATCTTCTTAAATTACAAATAGTAAAACATACACTTACTTAATATAATGTTGTGAACAAACAGGTTTGAAATAATTAGCCCAGCATTAATTACATAAATTTGTTTCATAAATGAAATAAATTCACCTGGCAATAATTTATTATTTACAATTTAGTTGCTTAGCAGACACTTTTATCCAAAGTAACTTATACAGCTTACAATTTGTACATTCAAATTCTCCTATAGGCTTCTAGTGAGGCCTGGACACTTTTAAGGATATACTGTATTGTTGATCTGAAGGAACATAAATCCCTTCAGTTTACACTATCCCTGGAGTGGTTACTTAGGTTAAACTATCCTTTTCTGGTACAAAGAATTCCTGAAGAGGCATGTTCATGTCAACACATGCAAGCTTGTGAGCAGATCAAACGCTGTATCTGTAAAAGTGCTTCCCTTGTTTGTACAGGGATTCATGGCAACAGCATTATTCATGTTACTGGAAACACCAGCAGTGCTGTGTGGAGAGCAGTCTTCAGCAGACCCCACACAGCCCGGAAGACCCGGGTGACTGGAAGGGTAAGTCGCCTGACTCCCAGCCATCTAAATAATCTTTTCTCTGAATGGACAGGTACACTGAGTGAATGACGCAGGTGAGCTGCAGGCACGCAAGGTGAGCTCCAGGCACACAGGTGGGCACAGGCCCCACAGGAAGTTACTGTGAACCTTGGTGCCCTCGGGCTTCTGCAGGCTCTTTAGAACTGAGGAAGGCGTTGTAATGCTGAACTGAATGACAGGGAAGTCAAAAGCGTGACAGGAACACGCAAGGTGATCCTGCGTGCGGGTCAGTTCCGCAACACAAAAAGGTGTGTGTGGGTCTGCTGTTCCCACAATGTCACAGATGAGGTAAAGGCATACATCCAGTCATCCGCAGCTTACATCCAGACATGACCCGTGAAATCAGTTCTTGACTGAATCTCCAAATCTGTCTACCTGAATATCTGATAGCAAGAGCATAAAATGGGGAGCATTTAATAAGAATTCAGTATTGGGAATATTATGGTTTCATCTTTTCAATGTATATCAGTTATCATTCTCAGTCCACATTTTTTTTACTATATTTGCAGAACCATTAAAAACAACATATTTTTTGGAATTCATATAACACAGACCTTAAAATTAACTTAATTTGTGTGACACTTATCCCTCTGAAAATATCTGTAATGATCGGGACATTGAGTACTCCTGTAAAACGTCAAATGAGTTCTTGCCACAATGAAATGGCTGTTGAGCCCACTTGACAGGTTTGTACACCTCAGTATTAAGCAAATATCGTATGATTCCTGGAGGGATTAGGAATGAGTCACCTATTCATTTTTCCATTAAGCAGATTACTCCCTCTTTTCTTTTTATGTGAATTAAACTCTCACAACTTCAGTTCACAAATAGCAGTGTTTCTTCTGTGCAAATGTGTCTATGGAACTTGTGTTCCGTCTGAACTCGGGGTTTCATTGTGAATGTGCACATGCTTGTCCATTGGTCATTCCCAGAAACAACCTTTATCTGCTACAATGGAGGGTCATGCCTAATGACGGTTCACTTCCAGGAAGTGAAATGATTGCTGCCCCCAGTTGCAACACACAGCTGGAGGCGTTTTTCCCTCCAAAAATGCATGCATTAAAGGTTAGGTGGACACGGGGTGTTCCTCGTGAAGAGTTGTATGAAAACAGCAAGGCTTCTCCCACGGGGACATCTGTTTGATCCCAGACTTCTGCAGCTTTCCTTTGCATCCCTGGGATCTTTAATGTCCATGGGTTTCCCCAATGAAAACAAATCCGCAGTCATTCACTTCTGGGCATCCTTTATTGGGTATAAGGAACGAGCCAGCTGTCATAAAGAGGCATGCTCATTAAGTACCTAATATCTAATTATCATGTTTGACAGTTTCCACACTTGCCCTGCAACTGTTTGTGTGATTTCACCTTGGGTCTCTCAATTCTCATAGCCAGGAGGGGAGAGCATGGAAGATACTAAGTTGCTAAGACGAAAGCTGAAGTTCAGGACACGACGAGACGGTCCCACAGACTTTTTGCCTTTTTCTCTGTCCTGGAGAAGTTGAACGTCAGCACTGGCTTCGCCGTGCTGGGTGTTCCAGTCAGTCCAATAGTGAAAAGCGATAACCAAGGCGGGAATGGGAGATGAGGGATGACAGAAGAAGTCCATTAAAGTGAAAAAACAACAGTGCCCTGTTCTTTGCCCTGCCCTTATAAATGAACCATTTGTATTAGGATCTGGTTATTCCTGACGTTTGATACAAAAGCTTGGAGACGTAATGAGTCATGACTCCTGTTTTTTCCCTGCTACAACCACTGATCAAAAGTTTGATATTTTCTGAATGAGAATTAAATGTAATTTTATTCAGTTTTAAATGTCTTCTATGGCTTTATAATATAAAATACCTTTTTCTTCATACTAGTATTTAGTATTTATTATTTAGCCACAAAAAAGTTCACTTTTAGTACTTTAAAACTGCTGCAACAGGTGAATGGAAAAGGCTGTCAAAGATAGTAGTCTACTCTACTATTTGTCCTACCACATCTTTTAAGACTTACAAGGAGGGACAGAGTTATTACCATATCCATTGTGATTGGAGGATTCTAGAGATCATGTCATCCACAAGCCAATAAAAATTCCAACACACTAAATCTCCTGATAGTAGTAAACGCCTCTCACATGAGAAATTTAATAGCTCAGTGCTGCAAGTTTTCAAACAATTGTTGAGTCATTCTGTTACTCTACCATTCAAGAAAAGAGAACATTATTTGTATATTAATTTTCTTTGTGTGAGTGAAAATGTATCTGGAAGCTTGCTCTGAATTGGAGATTTCATAATTTTCATAGTATTAGACACATATTTATGGTTGGGTGATATATTTTATAAATAAAGATATCTTTACTATAGATCTTTTTCCATCAAATACCCTCCTTAAGAGCAGACACACATGTATGTGAGGGTTGTGGAGGTCAGGGGATAATTACAAGGCGTTCAAACTCCTCGGGGATCTCCTTAATGAAAGTAGTCCATTAGTGCCAGGTTACAACCACTAAAGGGAAAATGAAAAAGGTGCTTTCCACTTAACCAGCAGTATCATCACAACTTCCTCATTACCCAGCTGAAGATGTGATGCACCTTTCTCACACATGCATTCACACACACTGTCAGTTTTATTTCTTGGCTCATGTTATGATAGTCAGGGGGATACTAACTTAAACAAATAATTCATATTTGCATTATTACAATCCCTAGACAAGGGATTATTTAATTTTTTTACTCATTCTAAGAATTCAGGAAGGGAACATCAAAGGGAATAGTGATCCATTCTGAAGAACATGACCCAACAGGCTGGATGAAACACATGTGGGAACTGGTGCTCTCTATTCTGTGGGTGAAATTTTAGCAAAACGTTCTATGTTTCAGCCGGCTGGTATGTGCATTTACCAGATCCTGCCTGATATTTCCTTTATGTATTAAATATCTGTACGGTACATTAAAAGCAAATTAGTCAATAAATATGTTGGATAAGTAGTTTGTCCGGTTTATGCAATGCTGAACATTGAACGTAATATGAAATTCTAGAGTCTCTATTAAGCTGAAAAAGCCTCCATTTCAGAGCCAGAGAACAGTAAATTGTTAACTGTCTCTGTACGTATTAATAGCATTTGGAATAACTGGTAGTGAATGAATGTACAATTAACCAGATGACTGCACCTGTTTATGGAGGACATGGCAAGCAGAGGTGGGTTGTAATAGGTTGCAACAAACCTGCAGCTTTCAAAGAAAGTCTGTTTATCTGAGAACCAACCTCTGCTTTCAGGCAATTTATATACATGATTACATAGAGGACAAGGTGACCAATATAACATTTTCGATAGTGCTTCGTATTGCATTTATTTTCTATACATATATCTTTATGGACCTGTAGACAAGGGTGTTCCAGGGGTCCTGGGTTCGAGTCCCGGCTTGGGGTGTCTGTCTGTGGGGAGTTTGCAAGTTCTCCCATGTCCATGTGTTTCCACCGGGCGCTCCAGTTTCCTCCCACCGTCCAAAGACTTGTGGGTTAGGGTAATTGGCCATGCTAAATTGCCCTGTAGGTGTGTGTGTGTCTGTGTGTGTGTGTTGCCTGGCATCCCTTACTGGGTGTATCCCTGCCTTGCGCCTTATGCCTGCTGGGATCAGCTCTGGCGACCCTGACCAGGATAAGCAGTTTTGAAAATGGATGGACATCTAGACAACTCTAGCAAGTTTCTGAAAAAGAATGACATATTTTCATCTCTCAAATTCCGTGGCTGGTTTGTTTCACTGGCGTGATCTCTTGATTGTTCTTCTGACTTGAATTGAAGAAATGGAGACGTGTTATTACATATTACTCAGCTCCATAACAATGGGGTGAAGTCACAGTTCATCGCATTCATAGGCAAATCCCTTTCAATCTTTAGAAAACTTTATTTTATTGAAATAAACTCATACTTGACTGAACACATGAAAATCCAGGTAAAATTTCAATGGGTTTACTTAGAGATTTAAAAATAAGTAAACTATTTATGTGAACTGAACTGAGTTCCAGGTTTCAACCCAACACCTACAACCATTTAATCTGGGATTGTGTAGAAATGTAATATAATAATCCACAAATGTTTACAGCACATATTTGCTTGATTACAGTATGCATAAAGACTGTGCATAGCATCATATAGTTAGGCATCAGCCTTTCATTCAGGGTTTGAAAGTAAATCTGGGAGGTTTTATGAACTTGCTTACTTACATTTCCCTGACTCAAAAAATATACCCATCTCCCCCCAAATAAACCTCCATTCCTGGAATATAACTGATTAGTTGTGACTGAATGGAAGCAAGTCCCTGCAGCAATGTTCCAACATCTAGTGGATAGACTTCCCAGAAGAGTGGATGCTGTTATTGCAGCAAAGGGAGGGGGGTTCAAGTGAGAGGTTTCGACGATCAGGTGTCCACATACTTTTGTAGTGTTATGTACAGACTGATTATTTCATACGATCCTGGAACACCTCTAGAACTCTGATGTGAATACTTCCAACTAGGTGAACTTTCATTTGTCAAGGACCATTACCCTCATTATATTATTACATCATCCACACCATTCACAATTAAGACCTTAGAAAAGAATTCAGTTTTAAAAGACCTTTGATTTCTAGGTCAGGTGATTGAATATGTATGACCCAGTCACGAATATGTTCTCCCAGCAATAAATGAGTGCCCTTTAAACCACCCTGATGAGTTTATTTATGAAGTGGCAGACAGAAGCAAATTCCATCCTGCTGTGATGGCCAGTTATGACGTGATCGTGTCTTCCAAGGAAACCAGAGTGCATCTAGAATTCAAAATTTATTTTTATTTCAATTTTGCATCTGTATGAAAAAAAGTAATGGTGGGTCATGTACAATATAACTTGCTTCAATAATGGTGACAGGCTTGCAACTGAAAGGTTGTCCCTAAAAGTACTTAACCCGAATTGCTTCACTAAATATCTGGCTATATCATGGATGATTCAATGTGTGATTCACACAGTCATGAAAACATTCAGTCCACTCTTTAGTCCCCCCCCCCCCAAAAAAAAAGACTTGGTGCCATTAATACAGCTACAGGTCGGTTTTTATTCAAAGCATGGTGCACACTCCGTTTTGCCTTGATCAAAAGCACTGTGGTCGGGGGGAGAGCAGGCACAAGACGACCATATATGCCACTACAAGATCACATGAAACGCCCCACGTATGGTCCAATCAAAGCAAACCAGCAGCTCACCACCCCACCCCCCATGCTCCGGCCCACCCTCACGTGCATTCCTGACCGTAATATGAAGAAAGTCATTGTTTTGAGGGTGGAGCTGCCTGCATTGTTTCTTCATGGACTAAGGTGGCCTGACTCGACTCACTGCCACTCTGCCCCTTTCCATTGGCTGAGGCCAGGCCAAAAAACAATGACAATAAGAACAATTGTAGAACACCCAGGCAGCAGAGGCTGTTACATGTTAACGAAAAGATCCGAGACAAGCACTGGGACTGCGTGCAAAGGACTACCAAACTGTTTCCATGAACAAATCACTGTTTGCTGAGGTCATATCTCAAAAACCAGTAATTGCTCAGTTAAATTATACGTGTAGTGTTCCATTTGAACCCGAGACTTGCAAGCAAATTTTCAACATACGTATGATAATTTATGCATACAGTAGTTCAGCATTTTCAAGCATAGAAATCATGGAAACTTTTAGGTACTTTACAGTACCTGTAGAAAAAGTACCGATGAATACTAACATGGTTGTGATATACATACTACAATAAAAAAGGGGTCTCACATAGTACGCAGCACAATCTAAAGAATGATCACACACGTTTTGAAGTACGCAATCCTGTTTATAGCCCCCCAGTTACCTACATGTAAACACTTGGGAAGGCTGAAGGTCGGCGTATTGCCTCGTAGAACTAATACCACGGTTAAGAATTTCACGTAATTTTTTTTTTAACCTTGAGTCGATTTACATTTTACTCGAGGAATACTCATATACTCTATCTACCTCTGGATTACTTTGCTTGCCATCGATATAAGAACTAAAGTGGGTGATTATATATTAAAACTGCATATGGCATAGACATATTAGTAAGTGGTCTGACGGCAGCTACACACTACTGAAATAAAACAAGCCAAAATTGACTAGGCACAATCTTGTTAAAACATGCATAGCATTTCAATTCAGAGCCAAAGGAAATAATCAAATAATTCATTATGTCCCCACCATGGTCTGAAACAGCATTCCAGCTACTCCCTATGGTGGAAAAGCAACAAGGAGTTTTCTTTTCCCAACTGTCAATCAATTTCCATAATTGCATTACTCTTTTATTCTATATATTATCATATATTTATAGATATGGCAAGTGCTGACTGATATAATGAAAAATTCTACAAAAATCTAACCATTGCAGTTTTCTCCGTTTGGAAAAGTGATAGATAGAGTGTAAAATAAAAACT
>JAOVYW010005037.1:0-12591 GCA_025775045.1 Hiodon tergisus | reverse complement strand
ACAAAGAGCTTTATCTTAGTTTGTGCTTCTTTGCAGCAGTTTTACAACCTGCTTGTTTATTTTTTCTTGAGGAAAACGAGGCCAATGCAAATGGCTGCCTGTGTGGCTGGTGAGATTGAGATCCGGGTGGCCCGTGAGAGTGAGATTAGACTCTTCCTGGCGATGTTGCCTGACTCTGCCCCTCAGAGATCCAGCCAGTAGTAAACTCTACGCTCCACATGACTCCTACTTCAGATCATGCTGGGGTTTTTATTTTCTTGTCCTATTTACAATAGGCCAGTAATGCTGCCTGTATGGACTGGATTTCAGTGAATTTCTATTTTATATTTATTTATCGCAATGCTCCTCATGAAAAATGTTCATACAAACTGAAGCAAACAAACTCATCTCAGGTGACCTGTCTTCCTAGAACTAGAGGAATTATTATTTAAATGGGACCTAAGTTACAGAGCGAATGTCAACATTGGTATAAGCTCCTGTCCATCATGCTTGGCCACCAGCAAGTGCAGACACGTGACTGATAAATAACGAAAATGTGCGCTTGCAGGGTGCCTCCAGTAGCAGGAGCAGCGTTTTCAGGGTCTCTCCCACACATCATTCCTAACAGGTGTACTGGATTTGTCTAATAATGACAACTGAATTTTAACGTTAAACCTTAAAATGGATTCAGTATGGTTAGATCCAGCACTGAGCTCACTGACTCTTGGAACCAGCTTTTCTGTCTAGTACCTGAATGCTTCGATGATGTAGGAGGTGACAGCAGCACCCCCTTCGTGGGGGTTGGGCTGCCAGGTGAGGGTCACACTGTCTCGGGTCACGTCTGTCACCACAGGCTTTTGGGGAGGCCCAGGGAGTTGAATGGGCTCTGAGGTCTGAGGAACAGAGGGTGTTCCACTCTCTACAACATGCACAAAATATCAAAGCACTTTATAAAACAAGCCATGATCTGCACTGTAGCTTTAGTCTAAAGCTGTTTTTGTATATCCTGCAGACAAAATGAAGGGAAATGACAATGAATAGCATTCAAATTTCAAATAAAGCAAAAGTGAATATACATAAACACAGCAGTCCACAGAGATATGTAGCAGTACCTCTTACTGTGATAGCAGTACCTCTTACTGTGATAGCAGTACCTCTTACTGTGAGAATTCCGCTCCAACTTGTCTCCCCACTCAAACTGGAGGCAACACAGGTGTATGTCCCTGAATCCGTTTCCTAGCAACAAGAAGAACTAAATCAACCCCCTATATGGCAGTATTAAGGCCCAAAGTGATACCACACCGTGCCTTCGTTTCTCACAGTGTTTCCTGAGTGCATCTGAAGCTGGTATTCTTTCTCTAAGAATGGATGGGATTCATGGAGAAAATGTCCAAAGAAATCTCCTCTCTGACGTATTTCATTTACAGCAGAATAAGACAAAAATAAGTAATATAAGATGCTGTTCACCTGCAAATTAATTTTTATTTAATCAGAAATTGATCACAGTGGTTGACTTGCGACAGGAGTTTTTACAGCTATTTATGCATGCAAGTCTGCACCACCACCCCCCCCCCCCCTTTGTCATTCCGGTACAGTGGCTGAGAATTGGTGAATTGGTGAATTGATGAAAAGCCTTAATGCAGATATGTGGCACGCTGCCATGTTTCATTCAGCTGGACGATTGGAACTGGCAGGTTTTTCTACAATGGCACACACAGTTGGGGAAAATATAACTTCCTTTCATGTCTGAGACTGAGAACAGAACTGATTTTTTTCACAACAGTACCAAAACTGTTGAAGGCAGGGTCTAATGCTGTCGGAAGCAAGTCTAAAATGACTGGTTAGTCTGTTGTCTGGAGGCCAAACCTCTGAAACATCCTTACTAAACAAATGTGTCCTTTTTATGTATTTCATTGCACAGATTGCATGCTCATAGTTTGTTGCTATTGGAGACAGGGAGGAATCTCCATTGAACTGATCTTTCCCATAATACTGATTCATTAGACATCGTAAATAACATTCCATTCTCACATAAGTATACATGAGTATATATCCTGTCTATACATCATAATATAATACCAAAATATGACAGTCATAAGGCATGGTATACATTTTGTATTGGTATTTAATAAATAATACACTAAGCTGTTAAGAAACTACAGATCAGCATATGAAATAAGTTTGTTTTGATTTCTTTCTAAATCACACTCAGAACAATCCGGAGCTTCACCTCCTATTCTTAGTGTCAACAGACGCTATTGGCAGGTTCTCAGCAGCCAGTCTTACTGTTTATTCAGAGGCCCACTAGTGGCTTCCAGCGTGGTTACACTATGTGGTGAACTGGTAGGTATCACATTAGTAAAGATGTATGGCGGTCGCAAGTGCAACAGATTGTTTGAAATGGACGAGGTAGCTATCCGTCTTTCATTTTATAATGTGCTAACGCATTCTTGCTGTCCCTTGTAGGGTGATGTCTTTGTCAATAGGATGGGTTTTTTCCACAAACAAAGCTGCATGAATGGAGGCAAATACACACTGCCAGGTGCAGAGGGATGGGGTTAATGACAATCAGGGAGAACACACTGTAAATGTATGCAGCCGAGAAAGAGAGAAATCCCACTGGCTATTTTGTGTAATAAAATATTTCAGATATTGCATTATATCTGCTATTGTATAATCAAGATGGAGTTTGGTCTCTTTCAACTTTGACAGGTCAGAATGAGACAAGTTATTAGAATATTTTTTCAGAACAAGCCAAAATGCAGCAATTAAATGAAAGGCTGAATAAAAAAAGATTTTTCCTTCGAGGGACCTTTAAGTACCTGCAACAGTGTGATCTGCAAAGTGCCATTTTCCATTAGGTTGAATCGGACATCATTCCCCAGAATTCTTTGTCCATTCTTCTCCCATTGGATACTGGGTAAGGGGTTACCCATAACTTGACACTGTAGCTGTGCAGTTGTCCCCAGGGATAGGGTCTGATTTGCTGGGCCCTGGCGGATAATCGGAGGAACTTGGTCTGATGGCGCTAAAGGAGGAACATGAGAAAGAGTTGTTGGACACTAGAAAGGAGGCCAAGGTTTTATTTTACAGCTAGACAAAACCCATCATTTTCAACGTTTGGTCTTGTTTGGTCTTGGGATACCTAGAATTCTGAAAGATGGGATGGCTTGGGGTAAATGACACCCTCCCTCTTCAGTGACGCAATTATACATACAGAATAATATTTTAATATAATTTCAAAAGGGCTGAGCCATCCCTCAACAAAGAGAGCAATGCATACTACTACAGACGTAAGCATTTTATTGGCGTGGAAGAAAAAGAGGGTGTAGAGAAGTTAGGGGGAGGTTTCTGGAAACTTGACCAGGGTAAACAGAGGCGTCTCGAGCAACCTTGACAAATCTGACAGGCTTAGCCCAGTCAAAAACTCTCCCACAATGCCCGCCATGCATCGAAACTGTAGAAATGTGCTTCTCACAAACATTTTCCTAGGGTAGGGGATGTACCACTTCTACTGCTCACAAACTACAGTGTATATATATATATATATACAGTATATCGACATTTTCCTAGGGAATATGCAAGATACACTTCTACTACACTGAGTAATCATTTTACGGCTCTTCTTTAAAAACATGTTTTATTGTGGATTGACAGTGCCAGCTCAAAAACTTTAGAGAGTGCAATCTTAAATAAAGATTACAATTATTTTTATTCGTGTTCGCCACTATATGAGTCTTGGAAAAAACATCTGATACCTTATTAGGAAGCACATAGGAATCATATCATCGAGAGGTGATTTGCATAGGGTGATTCTGACTTGATTACATCCCCAGAGAGCCATAGCACAGGTTCTTCAAGGCTGTAAACATCTATAATTTGGAAGTCTTTGAAATTCTCATTCTTAATAAAGGTTTTATTAATATAGGTAATATAGGGTTTTAAATTAAGTGATATTCTTTAGTCTGATAAATTTGACTGTGCTCAAAGCTATCAAACCCGGGATGTTTTTACCAGTTGAATAGGCCTTTTGGGTGGGTCGCTGACTTTATCTATATACTCATCAGGGAGCTGATGGTGGAGGTTTCACTGGAATGGTTTCAGGATTTTATTTAATGCTATTTTAGAGCTAGTATAAAGACTTAAATAAAGATTTAAAAGCAGATGGCTAAGAACAGAACCTTGTGGAACCCCAGAAATAACTAGTGAATTGGCTGATGACGATCCTGTAAAAGATAAAAATCGATGTCTCGATGTTGGACAGCAACGGAACCTAGTCAGTAATGCCAATATACTTCCAAAAGAACTATAGAAGAATTGAGTGGTCAATGGTATCAAATGCAGCAGATATATCAAAAAAGTCCATCTCTGGCTACAGCCCCTTATTTGAACTTAGTGAGATATAAATTATTTTAGATGATATGGACCCAACTGCACAGGGGGCTGGCTGGGGAAAAATCAGGACCTGCACACTCACCGCTCTCCACCTCCAGCAGGGCCTTGGTCAGGATGCTACCTGCCACACTTATGGCTTGACAGATGTAGTACCCGGAGTCCTCGATGTGCACGTCGGTGATGGTCAGCTCCCCACTCAGGGACACAGAGAAACGGCCCGACTGCGCAGGTGGTTGACTGGGAAAAAGCAGGATCTGCCCACACCCACGGGAGGGAGGGGCTAAGCTCAGGACCAGAAACCAATTGTTAACAAAGTATGTCCTGTTTTCTAATTTGATCTTTTTTTAGATCTAGGGGTGGAGGACTAACTGGTCTAGTGTTGTCTTCTAAGAAGGATCCCTAAATCCCCTAACAGAACACATATTACGGGGTGGTAGTGGGGGGATGTCAAAGAACAACAAAAAAGTAACAGGTATTCAATTCTGTTCCTGTTCAAAGCTCTACATATTGCCTTGGTCTTATACAGAGTAAAACCCATGTGTACGGCTCCCCCTGCCTGGCCTGATGATGATCTAACCACAGTCCTCTGTTCTGACATCTAGTCCTAGAGTCCCTTGTATGCCTCCTGGGCCTTATTTTGTTTCCACAACCAGCTCTACCTTCTCCCACGCACTCCCATCATGCCTTTCAGCGCCCAGGCTGGTGATTGTCTGCTGGCCGGTTTCCTACCGTCTGCCTTCATCTTTATATTTCACGCCAACAGAACAACTCCCCCAATCTCTCTCTCCCTCTCCCAACCCCCCCACCCAGCCTCATTGGCCAACTCTATGGTACTCCTACTTTGATTCTGGAGGAAACAAAAATGTGTTATGGTTCCTAATATTGTACTTCTATTCTGTCTTTTTTCACAACACCCTGTTCCTTCATAAAATTAGCACCAAAGAATAACACAATCTGGTGATTCAGAGCCTATGTCAGTAACAAGGTTCACCTACTCTACACCCACAAACATTGGTGTAAAAATCACCTCTTATCTATGACGCCAACGTTGCTCTCAAGCTGTGTACTACATGAGTCACTGAGACACAAATGTTGTCACAAAAATGAGAAAACAGCCTGTTATCAAGATATTAGAAGACCACTGACAAAATGATCATAAACTAATCTTCTAGGCTTTTATGAATGCCAGACGATTCCATGAAACCATGAAACCATCAAGTCAGTTCTTCCATTGTTATGCATATAGATGGAATTAATTAAAGTTTAAGTAACAGCATCGTTTCAGGTACATACATAAATACAGACATTTTAACCAAACGTGTGGATGACATGACTCTCACCTGACTTCCTTCTTTCTGCCAGAAGACTGCCGGAGGAGGGTTGCCCTTGGTTCCGCAGAGGAACGTAACAGTGCGTCCCTGGGCAGAGATCTGGTCCCGGGGCCGAATTACAATTTGTGGAGGAACTGAAAAAAAAGTTCTGAATCTTTAAAAATCCAGATAGCTTTTCTATCTGCAACATTACTCTATATAGTGCATGTCCTCAAAACGTGCCATAAGCATGTAAACACTAACAGCAAATACACATGACCATAAAAGCTGCCTTTTATTCAATGACCACAACTGACCATCACTGCCAGATTTTACTGGAGGTACCACAGTGGTCGAAATGAGTGGGAGAATAGAAGAAGTCCAAAAACTGATGCTGAAAACAATAAAATTAGAAGACTGAAATAAAGATTAAAAGGGTCGAAAAGGTCGAAAGGCCCTTCACGGATTTACATCAGTTTTTCATAAACATGTGAATTTACTCTATTTTGACAACATGTAACATTCGTTTTGAACACTCCACTGAAAGAAAACTCATTAAACCACAATTTGGTTTCTTTAATTGGTAATGTTAAGTCAAACACCCTCAGGTCACAGTTAGTGCAGCATGAGAATACAAAACTCTGTATTCTCAGTATTCCTCAGGCAGGGTTTAATATAAACATTATTGCAATTATTTTCACAAGCCAGACTACATTTATCTTTTGCGCTGTAGGGTTTAAAAAAAATTTTTATTTTTGCTTTCAGTCCTAAAATTTTTATTGAGTTGCACATAATTGTGTGCTGTGCATAGAGCTTTACCTAAATGTCTGATGCAAGTGTGGTGAAATGGCTTCTGGGGAGATATGGACTAATTTGGCAAGATGTTTCCCAATGTTAGGCACAGGGCCAGGACCCGGTTCACAGGCCTTTAGAAGAGGCTGAAGGAGGGTTTAGGATGGATTTGGCAATGTCTCACTGCCCCTTTTACCCCCCTGCGGTTCGTGATCAATCGAGTCAGACTGATAGATGTTAATCTTCTAGGTTTAATATGGGAGAGCGCAGAGATCTTATAGCAATTATATCCTGTCAGACAGGCAGAACTGCTGTGCCCCACAGTGAATGGATAACTAAGACCTTAGTGATTAGCCCAGACATCTATAAGGGGCTTCATATCTTTGTGGAAGCTTGTGTCCACATTACACGTACAGATGCCTTGCACGGCCAGAATGATATTGATCAGGCAGTGACACAGGGATCAGAATTAGAAATGAACTCACCTTTAACCCTTAGTGACAAATTGATTTCTTATCTGCTTATTTCCTGCTGATTACAGAACTGCCCTTGTTGCTATATGAGTAGCCAAGCAACCATAGGCTCTGTGCTACCATTGCATGGGAAATCAGCGTTAATCAACCTTCAGTTCCTTTAGTTCCTCATTACATCAGTTAACTAGGATTTTAATTCACATATTCATTTTACTAATTCAAATGTCCATATGAATATATTTGTACATAGAAAACTGTTAAATACAATTTAAGAAAACAAAGAACAACACTGAGTTGTAATTGATTCAAATGCATTCTTTAAAAAACTGATGGAAATAATGAAATGTAGTGCATAATTGCACATAATACACCATACATACAAAGCGTAAATAGTCTTTTTGCAGACACCATACATAAGCAACTTGTAAAAAGAATGATCACTAAACGGAAAACTGAACACCGATTTCTGTCTGTGACTCGTTCCTAACCCTCATTCTCTGTGCCAGACTTGGCAGAGCGCAATTCAATCTATAGCCACAGTAGTTTTCAAAAGAGGGAACTGGGAAATGACTCTTTCTTTAAAAATAAATAACTCCAATGCGCTGAAATTGTAATGCATCCCATTCCATTAGACAAGCGATGCATTGTGTGCAGAACCGAATGGGAGCTGAATGAAAATTAAATTTGAATAGAAGGTCAGCCACAATAATCAAACCACAACCTGACATGACAAGGGAAATATTTTTTGACTGTCTTAGGAAATACACAATACACTTCAGCCAGGGTTAGCCCCTGCCCAGTGGTCCCTAAAATTTCAAATGTTTTAAATTAAATGCATGAACATTAAAAACAGGTATTTTAATGCCATATTTATGAAAGCAAATGTTGATCTTGTTTTCATCATTTTGGGTACACAAACATTTCTCCAATGTGTAAATGGGGTCAAGCTGAACAAATGGTTTGCGACCTCTGGCCTCGCCTGTCAATCATCCATTGTGGTATATATGTTTAGTTTTATTTATTTTATGACATTTTGTCATCACTTGAAAAATCTACAGAAAAATGTCACTTCGTAAAGGGTGTGAAATATCAATTAAGAAATTCAAACGCCTAACACAAATCACAACAACTTTCTGTCTTTTTCCAGACAAATTAGTAAGTGTGTCATGCTGGGATGGTAGCAATTAGATTTTACAGCGGAACAGACGTGTGACATCTGGTCTGACAAACAGGGCAACTGGTGTGTGAAAAAAGTGTGTGTGGGGTGGTACTGGCTGTTTGTTTTGGATGGGAACCCTCACCCTTCCTCCCACACACACTTCCATCCGCTGCTTATTTTTAGGCATGGATCAGAACACGGTTTTGCTTCAGATCCTCCTATAGCTCGTAAAGCCTCGCAACAGGGGCCTTGATTGATCACAGAAAGAGCGCACAAAAGCAGATCTACATCACGTACAGCGTGTCTGCTCTCCCTTTGAGAGCACAAGCAAGACACACAAGAAGGCTCTCTCCGTCAGCGAAAACACTCAACCAGCACTGAGAGAACCAATCCTCTGGAGAGGAAAGGAATTTATCAGTGTAGGAACCAGTTAACATTGTTTATGTTATGTAATTATAGCCCACTCACTGAGCCGCCTCAACATTTTAATTCAGACGTGATCATGATGTCATGGTAGTTAAGCAAATTCATAATAATTACTCCAAAACTAAATGATAAAACAATGAAACATGGAAAAAATGGTTGTCGGAACATAAGTTCAATTATGTTCACATAATGAACTGGAATGGCAGAAAAACTAAATCTACTTTTTAGGCAGTTTATCTTGAGTGTTTATCCTACAGAATAAACACATATAAGCAGGGTTTAGTATAAGCCGGCACTTATACTTATTATGTCTTCTGCCAGCTCATTGAATGAGCTTATGTACACCACACATGTGCTGTGCTAGACTGTAATCTGGCAGAAAATAAACCACGTTCATCACTTCGGTGGCATCACCCAGGTGCTGTAGATTGGACGGTGGTACATTCATGCAGCCTGCTCCATATCTCCCCCTAATGCTCTGTTGGATTGAGGTTTCAGGACTGCACAGGCCACTCAAGTAAATTCAACTCGGTTCCTGGAACCATTGCACAATATTAGCTACGTGACATACTGCATTATCCTGCCAGATGTATCTATGTGACGGAGGGGTAAACTGAATCAATAAAGGGATGCATCTGGTCAGCGACAATGTTCAGATACACTGTAGCACGAAACCTTGCACAATTGGTATCCAAGGACCGAAAAACATCCAAGGACCGGAAGACATTTCTCACACCATTGCTACCGCCACCTGTCTTTACTGTTGACACCAGGCAGGATGGGTCCATGGACTCATGCTGCTTATGGAAAATCATGAGGCTGTCGTCAGCATGACAGGAACCGGGATTCATCGGATCAGGAGATTCTTTTTCATCTCTATGTCCAATGATGGTTTTATTGCCTGCCCACTAGAACGGCTTCTCTCGGTTTTTAGCTGATAGGAGTGGACTGGTTGCCTGTGGTAGCCCGTCCGGACCAGGCCTGTGAGATGGCGTTCTGTTACATGCCATTATTTGCCCGTTTTTTGCCCAGCTTCAATGGGCTGTTTTCACTGACCAAATGTTTTTTGTTTGTCGCACCATTCTCTGTCATGTGTGAAAATCCCGGGAGTGTGGCAGCTTTCTTAAATGTTTTCAACTCAACATTTAAACTCTATTTGGCTTAGGTGTTAGTGACTGCTCAAGCACAGGTTATGATTATATATAACTACATTGTCCAGTGTTTGCATTCAGTGTTTAGGGTTTACCATAAGCTCCTGTTCTGGGATGTGATCGTATGTGATGGGTCGTAGGGTTTACCATAGGCTCCTGTTATGGGATGTGATTTTTTTATAATTTTTATATTAGTATTTGTATTTTTGTCAGGTGGCATCAAACAAATGAAAACACAATTTTCTTCTGATTTAACTTTAGACGAGTTCGGAGGAAAAGGAAAATAATAATGTCTGTGCTATTCCCAGAGAAGCATGCTTGTGCTGATATGACAGGTTAGGGTCTTGGTGTCTTACCATGGACCTGCAAGGTGGCAGACGCCTCAGCCTTTCCTACACTGTTCTCAGACAGACAGGTATAGGTGCCCTCGTCCTCCGCACGCACCTGAGACAGGCGCAGACTGTTGTCATTACGGATTTCAGACCTAACAGGTGGGAAAAATTAGTCAATTATTTAATATCATGATTAATTTCTGTAAACATGTGCATACTGCTCTGAATTACCCCCACACACACATTAACCACTCTCTCACACACACACACACACACACACATTAATCTCTCTCACACACACACAACCACTGCTCCGAATTACCCCCACACACACACATTAACCTCTCTCACACACACACATTAACCTCTCTCACACACACACAACCACTGCTCCGAATTACCCCCACACACACACATTAACCTCTCTCACACACACACAACCACTGCTCCGAATTCATTTATGACCTAATTGATTCTATTCAGTAAAGAACGAACACAGAAGTAATGCACAATTACCTCTCAATAAAAAAATTTTAAAATGTAATTTAACAAAAAACAAAAAGCAGATGTTTCTTAAACAGGAGCACACTCCTGAGTATGAAATTATGATTTTTCAATTATATTTATATAATTATAATTATATTAACAATTTATAATTGTTTTACCTGAAAATAAAACCATCCAGCATTAACAGACTATTAGAAATTACATTTTATTTCATTAAAGCAAAAAGTTTATTTTTCCCAAATGCGCGTAATTTATTATTCATTCAAATGCATGATCTAACCAGTGGAATTTCACAGAAGAATACAATTTACATAGTAATCAGTCTTTTGTATAAAATTATATATTTATAACATTAAAACATGGGTAAAGGCTTCACAACCTTAACATTTATTACTATTAAACCCCCCGCCCTGAATTAGAGACTCTCACAGTAAGTCAGTACCAGAGTCTGTCACTGAATCAGAGACTCTCACAGTGAGTCAGTACCAGAGTCTGCCACTAAATCAGACTTTCACAGTGAGTCAGTACCAGAGTCTGCCACTGAATCGGAGACTCTCACAGTGAGTCAGTACCAGAGTCTGTCACTGAATCAGAGACTCTCACAGTGAGTCAGTACCAGAGTCTGCCACTGAATCAGAGACTCTCACAGTGAGTCAGTACCAGAGTCTGCCACTGAATCGGAGACTCTCACAGTGAGTCAGTACCAGAGTCTGCCACTAAATCAGACTTTCACAGTGAGTCAGTACCAGAGTCTGCCACTGAATCGGAGACTCTCACAGTGAGCCAGTACCAGAGTCTGGGACTAAATCGGAGACTCTCACGGTGAGTCAGGGAGAGGGATTCACTCAATATCTCAATAAGGTCTCACCTCCCCCGGGGGAGCTCCCCTTCCTCCCACCTCCAGCGCACAGTGGGGGTTGGGTCTCCCAGCACCTCACACAAAAACTCCACAGTGTCGTTGGACAATGCCACCTGGTTGACTGGTCTCCGGGTGAACACCGGGCGCTCTGTAAGCAGGGAGGAAAATACAAATATGGGACCATCTCTCAACCTTGAAGAGCGTTGTTCTGCTTGGGTAACCCAAAAGCGTTTTTTCTGAAACTCACCAAACACCACCAGCTCAGCCGGGTCACTGTCCTTCTCACCCACCATGTTAGTGCCCACACAGACGTACATCCCTGCATCGGTCTTCCTGGTGTTGGAGATCATTAGCTTTCCACCACGGAGCTGAAAATCAGGACATGTGGAGTTTCAGTGCTGACTGGCCAGTGAAATAGAGTTGGCTTTAGGCTGCAAGGCCACTGAGGTGGTCAATTAAGTCCTTTTTTTTAAGCCATATACAGGAAGGCAAAAAGGTCAAACATTGCCCAATTCATTGCTCAGTAATTGATAAGGTTAAATACCAACTGCATGACGATACTAAGTTTATTAATTAAAATACATAGATGTATTGGGGTCATGACTGTAGTGGGAAAACTCACAGTGATCCGCTCGTCCTTGTTGTTCACGCGCACATTGTTCCTCTTCCAGGAGATGGTGGGTTCAGGGTGCCCACGTGGAGGCACGCACTCCATGACCGCAGGCTCTCCGGCTGCCACCACTACATCACTGGGAGCCTGCCTGAAATCGTCCCGGAGAACTAGAAACCGGCACAGGACAACCACCGTCAGATGTTTGGAGCCTTGATGATAACATTTTCTCTCAAGGTTATTTGAGAACAACCTGAATCTATGTCTAGTTTACTGTTACTGATTTTTAAAAGCCTTATAGGATTATATCAAAAAGGTTTCCTCAAATCCAGTTTCCCTCTATTCTCTTTAGTCTGCTATTTTTGGTTGTCAATTTACTGTCTTAACCATTAGGAACCATAAATGATTAACACTTTTGAATTAAATAGTGGTGTTATATCCAATCAAAAAGCTCCAGAACCACACACACACACACACACACACACACACACCACACACACACACACACACACACCACACACACACACACACACACACACACCACACACACACACACACACTTCCATTGTCTCTATTTCTCAGAAACCTTTAGAGCAGA
>JAOVYW010005036.1:0-12595 GCA_025775045.1 Hiodon tergisus | reverse complement strand
TTACTCTTGGAATGCCTAATGGCTATTGTTGGTATAGAAACAATAGTGGCAGCACTACATTGAACGGCCAGGTAACCAGGGGGGATTTGACCATTTGTACAATGTTCGACACTGTATGCAAATCTGTGTGGCTACGGTAATAACAGCCTGTGTGTTAAAAGATTCATTAATGGTCAGCTGAGAAATGGTCAGCTGACAGCTGAAAGAGGGTGAAGGCCAGGAGAGTAAGACTATACCAGGATTACCCCCTCCCCCCAAGGAAGAGCTAAGGAAGTGGGCAAGTTTTAGCTTCGAACCAGGCAATCATCTCTGATTACAAAATCAGTATTGACTGACAGTCAATAACCCAGGCGTAGAATCAATACAGCCCTAATCAGAAATTCTGATTGGGTCAAATTTGCCACAAGGCTGTTGTGATTAAGTGTGGATGGTATTTGGGACCAGGTTTCTCCACCCCGATGCAAGTGAAACAGGGTTTCACTGCTTGTTTTACTTGTTTATATATTGTTACTTAGTTACAGCACACAAAGATCCAGCGCTTTGCTTTGTGTGCACAGGAGGAATTAGTTACCACACAGATAAATGTTATTTACCGCTGGACATGTTATGAAAAAAGAACAAAATCAAATAAGTGCAAATAGAAACCCAAAAGTGATGCATTGCAAGAAAGTCCCATTGTCCCTTTCCTTGCCCTAAGTGTTCCAGAGAGCTTTACTCCACACAACCCTGGTTTCCGTGGCAACCTACCCTGAAGTGCAACACACACACACAGATAGACAGAGCACTCTTTTATTTTGATGGAGCTGTAGTGGATTCTAGAAAATCATAGAGGAAGGACCCACAACAGCTGACTTTTGGGGTGTGGCCTCTTGAACCAAGGGTTAACCTCTATAAATTATTCATTTCAGGGAGAAATGTTAAACATGGCTACTTGTAGTAGCAATCAGAATTTTGAGAGGTTGCAGTAAGACAACATATTGTCCTACCATGAAAACCTCTAGGCAAAGAAGAAGGGATCTCACACTGGTGGAAATAACCAAATTAATTCAAGAAATTAGAGAAAATGATTAAAGGGCGATACCTTTGTGATGAGGCTCTCGTATCAACCGTAATATTTTCTGCAAACACCAGACATACAATTACTGTTTGCATTTCATACCACAGCAAATTAAAAAATTTGACACAAAAGACATCACCTTCATTTACAGCTGTTACATTTAACATATGATGGCAAATTTACGAAACCGTTGTTGGTGACAAATTTTTAATGAATTCAGCCATTTCAGTCGCTTCCAAGTACTTGAAACGACAAGCTGATTAAATATGTATTGTAATGAATTATTTATTTTGTTATTTTAGAAGAAGGATATCTTGGGATTTCTGAGGTGCTGTCTGGTTCTCGCAACGATCCGTTCGAATGTGCCATGAATTCCAGCCTTTAATTTAGCTTATTTGTTCTATAAATTGGCGTCCTCAAAGTTCGACAGTCGATTCTCAGGATCAGGCAAGGAAATTCTTTAGTGACAAAGCATCCGTGCCACATCTGCTAATACTGTGAAGCTCGATCCAGAGCCAATTAAAGCAGAAGAATGACAAAAGATGAAATGGATTAAAATTGTTCTGCGTGGTCGCATGTAAAAGGGGATATCTAGGCTTGAAGGATGTTCTGTAGACGTTTCTGAACGCAAAGAATAATCAAGCTGTTCGGTCCCTTTGCACATTCAATTTCTTTCAATAAACCTTTTAATAAGTGTGACACTTCATACTGTCATGAATGTGACACAAATATTAAATATTAAATAATGAAGAAAAAAAACACAGAATGAAATGTTCAAACCAGCTCTCCAAAAAAAAATCTGTCCGTTTCTTTATCATTTCTATTGGCAGAGAGACCTTTTTTCATCGGGGATTAAACCTAAACTAAACTTGAGCATCATGTATCTGAAAAAAAACCCAGAAGCCTACCAGAAACCCTAACCCTAACAACAACAACAACATAAGTGTGTGTTCCTTCGCCCCACCACCACCCTCCAATCCCCACCTCAGTTGCTATGCCGATAGGTCCTCAAGGCCACTTGGAGGTAGATCACAATGGATATCCTGGCTACCGCAGTTTCCATTCAGAAGACCTGACTTCAGGAAGGGGCTCCATCCGTGGACCTTGACAAGGAACCACAGCAACAACAAGAAAGGCCTATGTGTTTCTAAATCCACTGCCTTTCAGAAGTGAAAATAATTTCATTTGCAGCTGGCCTCCTCTGGCCCAGACTTAGAAAGCTTAATTGGTTAAAGGTCGAAAACCAGAGGGAATAAATTGTACACAAGATGATGTACAATATCTCTGAAGAATACAATGTCCAAAAAACAAATACAACAGGTGGCGTGTGTATAGTAAAGAAAAATAACACCCCCTAAATCCAAGCATTGCAATTGGACTGGCTCACACTCAGGAACCCAGCCCCCCTCATCTACGGTTCAACACATTCAGGCTGGAATGAAGAAGCTTCGCGCGTTCCTTTAATCGGGTCTGCTGACAAAGTGCCATGTGTTCTGGATGTGGGCAGGCGGCCCAGGGCTGTGTAACGTTCTGCGGGCCACATGGCTGGAACACTTGTCTTACCACTGGTCCCCTGGCTCACAACCCCCGCCATCTCACTCCACATTCCACAGTCCCAACAGCCTCTCTCTCGATCCCCAGAAATTCTCCATCATTGAGAGGCTTTAAAAAAAATTTATTTTTGTTTTTCATAGAAAACCTAAACGTCTGCTTTAGGCAGCAAAATTTCCAGCACAACCACCCCCTCCCTTTCCTCCCTCGAGAAAAACACAGCCCTTTTAAATAAATAAAAATTAAAAACAAACAAATAAAAGGTATTTAAAGCTGCTCGATTGCCCTGAAATGCTTTAAATAATATGTCGATTTATAACACGACAATGCTAGATATCTTAAATGATATTCAGATTAGGAGAAGAAATATCTCCTTTGTTGGAGTGGAGGTGAAACTGGTTGGTTGTATGAATATTGGTAAAAAATTGTTGCTCTTGAATTCAAAGATTCAGTATTACAAGCGTTAGATTGTTTCACTTTTTTGTGTGTGTGTTCATTCTGATCACCGACGTGTAGCACCGACATGTTGGTTAGTTTGGGATTGCCTTACAGCCGCTTAATGTTATTTATTAATGTTTTCCTTTTTTGTGTGGAATGCTTGTGATTTCAAACATGTTGCTTTAGATTAGATTATTCTGAGCAGCATGGCTGCAGTTAGCCTGCTCTGGAGAGACAAGCTAACAATAAGGCTGATGTCCAAATGGCCACCTCTGTCTCCATCTCGCTGAAATGAAGACAGCCTCCCATAAACATTGCTTCTTATTTTATTCATTCATTCATTTATTTATTCATTTATTTATTCATTTTTTCAGAAGAAGCACTCATCCTACGTGAACATGGCAAGAATGCAAATGCTCTGTTGATGGTAGGTGTCTGTAGTCTGTAGATGTCTCACCATGATTTTATACTGATTTTAGGCCGCATATCATAGAAAGAGTGAACTGCTGATTGTTAGTAACTAGCTATGCTACTGGTTGGCCACCAAAAGTGATGTGTAATGCATAAGGACACAAGGAAATCATTAAAAATAATTTCAATTTGGCTGCGCTGACAGCAGGACCCGTCACTGTTATAGTAAAGAATGTCCCAGGTCAATTAAACGACTTCTTGTCCTCTTTCAGGAATTTCTAAGACCTTCGGAAGCTTGTGGGAGCCTGTGGCCAAGCAAAGGGAGAAAAAATATCCCTTCCCATCTCCAGCACTACAACCCCCAGAAGGCCACATGGATATTTATTGAATGATACCTAAAGAGTGCTCACTGCCTTTCATAAAAAAGACAGTGCTGTATCTATCATGATAATTCTGGAATAAAATCTTTTGGTCTTACCTGGGGGGAAAAAAATTTAGACCACCCAGTACAAACTTCCTGCAGTGCCGACTTCGGGACAGGCTTAAGTTTCAGTTTAGGAATAGCTATCTTTAGCTATGGTGGATACGAGGTGCCAGAGAAGTATGGATGGATGAGTCGTACAGAAATACAGGATCTTTTACTTGATAGTAGCAGCCAAATGTCTTAACCATCTGAGCGATGTGTTTGTCATGGGAAAGTGTAAAAATTGCAGCAGGGGTCTCGTAGGACCATGGGATTGCTGACATCAGCTGCAGAGATCACGAGAGCACAGATGTGTGGCAAAAACACGCAAAGCGTTCTTTTCTTTTTCTTTGTTTCCTTTCCATAGTAACTGGGAATGAAATCAAGTTTTACCGCTGGGATCCCCAAATTAAAACAAGAGTCATAGTGGGGTGGAAACAACCTCGACGATGATTGCCAAGGGAAATTCGGGCCACAGCCGGAGTCCTGGGAGATGTGCGACCACAAGTCATTGGGGTTAAGCCCTTGGACTGTCATTCCGCACCACGCTACAATAAGTGCATTGTACAGTCCGTTTGCAGGACGGTAAACATTTCCAGTGTATAACAATAAGGTTGTATGAAAAAGCTGTGCTGGGCTTTGATGTTCTTCCCACAGCCGCTGACTCCTCAGGCTTAACTGAATTACGTGAATCGCAGCCGGACCAATATGGACTAAACTGGATAAATTAAACTACCTAATATACTGTGTCTCTGACGCCAGGTGCTCTGTAATTGCTCATTGCATGAGCCCAGAACAAGCAACCACGGCAGGGCCCGTTTTTAATCGAGCAGCCCCTCTGATGACTGATGCCGCATTCACCATCACTTTAACATGTTTGTGTCCATGTTGTTTACTGTTGGTATGTATTTGGTGTAAGGCTCTTACTAAATATTCAACGATATATTATGTGCATATAAACATAGCTTCTCTTTACGAACAGTTTCTACATACTGCAAAGTGTTTTACAAATGAGTAAAGAATTATAATTAAATATAACTACAATTCTACATAAATCTGTTTAGACAATACAATGTGTCCTGACAGCTTGTGGTGTTGTATTTGTAAATTGGAATGAGTGTTACTGAATACAATAAAAATTTTATTGAACAAGTTATTAAATCTTTCATACAGGGTTATATTTTAGCCTGTGATCAATTGTCTAGTATTGCACCAATCCTTCTACGCAAACATCACCTATATTTTAAAGTGAACGTCTCTCTCTCCAGAAAGATATTGCAGCACAAAGACATTACACGTGAAATCTGAAAACACAGTTCTTTGCTGATGGTCATGCGTTGCACAAGGCGGAATTTGGTGTTTACTTTGGTTGGACCAAGCGCGAGAATCATGACTCGTTCCCCGCTCTCTGCAGTCTGGGAAAGCTCAAACGAAACGCAACTGATGGGGCATTGTTTGCTTTGGGCCTGGCCTCCAGGCAAAGATTAACAGTGGCTTGCCATTGTTTCACTGCCTCTGTGACTGATGAAAGTGTCCTCGCCAAACTGTGAGCACAACCTGTGAGTCTTGCATGACCGGGACAGGACTCTTCTAGTGCATACCGTGGACCAGGCTGTCACTTGACAGAACTCATTCATGTTTGCTGCAAGGGTATCATGGGTACATTTATTTTTCTTGCAGCATCACCGTGAGAAAATCTGATAGCTATGTGAAAACGCGTTCAACATTTAATTTCACAAAGGCTTCATGTGGAAGAAAGCAGCTTGGAAGAAAAAAAACGCCATTGGTGAAACGCTAACATAGTCTTTATTTTATAAACGCTGCAGGGGAGACAGCTTAATTGATATTGCATCGGACCCCTTTTAAACCTATGCTTTGGCTTTTAAACATTTAAAAAGTTATCTTTATATCTGGCTGAAGCCGGTTTTAGTGAACTGCCATTTGTGGTCAACTATTCCTTAATTTCTGTGTGGGTGTTTTTTTTCAGAGCAGTTTTGGGTGGAGGTCGGAAAGGGTGACTTTGCTGTCAAGTAAAATAAATCTTCAAAACAAACCAAAATCTTAGATCTTGGACAAACCCATGAAAATATCTAAAAACACTCCGGAGGTGTAATTTGGGATAATTAGTTTATGTTAACAAATTTGGTTGGAGTTTTCCCTGTCATGGACTTAATCAAGAGTACACACCCCACCTGCCAGAGGCTGTGTCAGAGATGTGACTGACCGTGTTACCATGGGGCACTGACAAAAGCACATGGCTCAAACTTTGTCCGTGATTACATTTACATTTAACTACACCTATAATATATTGTGTGAGTGTCTGTGTCTGTCTGCCATTTGCCAACAAAAATATTTGTTGTTGTCAGGTGATATGTTCAAATACGGGTGAATAGGCATTCTTCTCTGTGTTCATAAAGTGCACAGGAATTGTCTTATCCCTATTTTAGCTAATACGACTGTAAACAGCTTGTGTTGATGTGGAAAAGCTTTCAAATTCGCTGATAATCTTGCTCATTAAACTGGTCTCAAATCAAGAGGGAAATCTATTAATGATGTAACACGATAGGTCCCTTAAACATCATGATAACAATATAATATTATTAATTACTTTAAACATTCATTACATGGTTGCCTCTACTAAGAAGGAAAATGTGGAAATCTAGATCCATCTAAATAAATACTAATACAATAACAGAATACAGCCAATTAAGGGCTACAGCAATACCAATGTAATTGTAACTATAAGAAAAAAACAGCCCATAAATATGTATGAGAGTGTTGTGACTACAAACCCCTCCAGCTGTCTTGGACTGTGCAGCTGTGCAGGACTTCACGTCAGACCGCAGAGTAGAGCATGGTGGGATTTTTTTCTCTTTCTGTCAGAACATTGGACTGATGTGAAACCCTCATTTTGATATACCGTTTTGTACACAGTAACAAGAGAACGGGTCTTGTGCTTGCACCTGAGTTGCACCTGCGGCACTGCCTGGGCCAATCTGGACCTCACACCGACATTTCACAGCAACTTCACGTTGTTGGCCAGAGCTGATGTTGGCCCCGCTGGCAGCTGGTTCAGAGCAGGGAGATGAAACCAAGAGGAAGACTGGGCCATTCTGACGTTTAGGATAAACCATTGGATAACCATTAGATAACTTGCCGCAAACCGCATGTTTCTTTTTTTAATCAGTTTCTTTGCACTGTAAAGTTTATAGGCTCAGATCCAGGAATGAATACTGCCGTTGCTTAAGTGAGGAACACAACCTATAAATGTCTACCTTCATAAAGATGGCTTTTTGCTATCTAAAATATTATCATAAGGACATCATAGTTAATTAATATAGATACAATAATATATAGAAAACATTAAATATTTACTCTGTAAAATTGTACTTTTTAAGTCTGCAAGACAAATGTGCTGCGATTCACGTAATTCAAATGTGCTGCAGAATGTTCTGTGATGTTGTGTGTGAAGAAGTTTCTGATCCAAAACACAAAAAGAATCAGCCCGTTGTTGACGACGTGCATGGTACTGAACCGTGTGTTCATGGTTTTAAGTTTACTCGTGGTTATCACCCGGGTGTTTGGCAACATGAAAATTGAATATCATGTGCTTTGATAGGATTCCATTTGATGTAGCCTAATATAAATATTGGACAATCCTCTTGGAGCTTTATCTAGTTGGAAGCTTTTCAAATTTTGAAACTAAATTAGATGAATAAAATGAAACTAAAATGTGTATCCTACATTCTGCGGATTCTGTAACGCTGTTCTCTTGTCGAGTGTAAATATGAGCTACCGCGAACCGATAAGTACGGATTCCAGTAAGTATGAGTTCAAGACCCAAGCATGGTAAACCATTTTCCTTTAAAAGATTTGTCCGCGGGGTGCTAGATGACAAACCGACCTGTTTGTCACAGCACGACGCTCGTCTCAAGCAGTTCCTTGGAATGATGTTAACAACGAGAAATAAGTGCCGCCGCCCGGGAGAGTCTAGCGGTATCAGCTGGAAGGAATGAGGAAAATGAACATTACTGTGAACATTATTTTTGGGTTTCGGATCGCTGTTTTTGTTTTTTATTTTTGTTAACCTTTTAATAAATAAATAAACACTTTCACCCAAAACGTCAATTGTACCTATCTTCTTCAGTTCCAATATTACAAACCACGGGGGGTTGTTTTTTTATCTATCTAGCTCCAACTCCAGGTAGTATGTCATCACAAAAAGAAGAATGACCACAATGTTGTTTTTATTCCTTCATTCGTAGTTTATGTGTCTTTGTTCTTTTACCTCAGTTCGCCAGAACACCTTCTACAGCGGAATGTTGTCCATCTCCATATGTGAGTGTTTACAGATCCTTTACCGATCAAAACATTAAAACGGTATTTTAAAAAACACGAAGAATTCCCAGAAGAGTGACAATTCTCTGAGGATCCTTCAGTCAAGCTTTTGTTAATATTCATATTTATTCATAAGGAATTTGTTGAGGAAAAACACTGCATTAATGGTTTCGTCCTGTGTGGTTATTTTGACAGCAAGCCCCACTAGAGAGGTAAGGTGTAGGCTTTGAGTATAAATGAATCTTATTGCAAAGAGTTGGTTCTCGATTTGATTCAAGACTACATTATTGGGAGACGGAACAGAAACCCACACTGTGTCTCTTTTTTACATTCAGAAGAACACAACTTAAATTTCTGCCACATCCAATAGACACTGGTGGAACTATCTGTGCCTGAGAATACCGGTAAGTCATTAGGGTGAAACAGGGCTCCTTTAAAAAAAAAACTAAAAGGAATATCAAACGAGGAGTCCTAGCCTTGATAGCTTCAACAAAGGCAGGGGGCTTTAGGTATGTAGCAGAAATAACCATTACGCCGTTGGAAGGCCTCCTTTTTTTGCTACAGATCACGGTTGAGAATTGACAGTAATGGTTTAGTAATGATGCCCTCACTCCAGGGCTCCGGACACATCACAATCGTCAGGGGGGGGGGAAGGAATATCCACCTCACGGAAACTGCATTTATAGTAAGCTTCAGATTCTGGTTGCCAGTTAGTAACGCCGCTTAAAAGGCACCACATGCTACAACCGAAATGACAAACTGCTAAGGACTGGTATTTATCTTTAGAATTCATTACAAGCAAGCAAAATAAGTATGAAGCCAATTGTTGAAAAAATGCTTCAAAGAAAACAGTAGGCAACAAAATTGGAAATTAATGTAGAAAATATCCATGATCCACCTTAGATCAACAAGGGGATAACATAATTGTTCATGGTTGAACTTCTGAAAACGGTTCCCATGACTAAAACTGTAGCTAAAACAGAACATAAACGATGTATAAATAAAAGTGCATAATTTGACAACAGGTAGTCTATATGCAGAACAAAACAAACAATTGATTTAAAAATTACAATTAATGTTAAATCTCAGGAAACAAGAAAATGAAAGCTAATAACACTACATTCACAGCAAACTATACTGTACCATATTTGGGTTAACGCTGCACCAGGATAAATTAGTTTGTTGAAACGAACGGAGCCATATGGTGAAGAGTGATCGTACATCTCTGGAATCTGGAAAATATGTTTCTTCTTTCCTGGACCGCAGCTGTAGTGTAGCCTACCCACAGACTTACAAGCTGTCTCCTTCTCCTCAGATTTATATGCCTTGGAATGTTCTAGAACTAACTTTTTATGGCTGCGATGCCAACATTCCAACGGAACACCATTTCAAATGTGGAACATTCTATCAGTCACAGCCTAGTACGGCTGTTTGAATCTTCATCATGTGGATGCTCCTGTTATCACACGTTTAATGTGGCTGAATGTCTGATAGTTTTTCTTTTTCTCTTAAACCCTCTTTAAATAATATGCCCCCAACTTAGAAATAATCGCTGTGTACATAGTGGTTTATTCACTGTTCTTGAACTAAGTTGACAAGTGGAATAAAAGATAAAGTAAATATTTCAAATTGAAATTTTCCCATAAGACATCTCTTTTCTCCTCTCTGATATTGGTCATAATTTAAGAGCAATATCAATGTAAACTAGATGGAAGATTCACCGTTAGTAACACGATTTCTATTATTCTGTAGAATTGATTATATATCAGAATATACCATAGCAATCTTTTTAAAAAACTTTTTAAAAACATAGCCAACAATAGCTTTGTTTTAATAAATGTGTTTGGTAATCTTAGAACGTTATTTTTACAATCACTGTCATGAACGTAAGCCCAAAACCTTAAAATAGCATTAACTGTTCTTTAAAAAACCTAATATGCTGTACAACCAGACGTCTGCTGTCCAGTCAGGATATACCAGCCAGACCTGCCAAAAGCTGTGGTCTTCAGTACTGACATCCCTCGCCCTCGGAGGTGAAGGGGCAGGGCAAGGGTCTCATCTGCAGGGGTTGCTTTCATTTCCGGGCCCGTACCCCAGCGATTGCCTTCCCGCCTCAGTAATCACATTGTCATTATCCTATTTCACTGGGGAAAGAAGAAAAAAAAACCCAGCACCAGCGATATTTTGCGCAGCACTCAAACAAAACACTATCTAATGAGGCTCAGCGGTGTAACGATGCGTTCAGAGCAGCATAAGCCATTGTGCGAGTAGCCGAGCAGACTCACTTTAATTGCACGGTGGATTTGTTAGCCCTCGGTACAACGGGGATCATTAAGAAGGTATATGATTAATGACATTAACATAATATTGAGGGCCGGGGAGCCCTGGCCCTCTCTGGAGGTTGGAGGCCTTTGTTCAGGATCCAGCAAAGACCCGCGTTTTCCCTTCGTACTTGTCCGAAACACGGACAGGAATCCCCTTTTATAGCTACTTTTCAGGCCTGCATCCTTTTCAGCGAGAATTATTGCAGGCAAGGTCTCGTCTTGAAAGATGTAAAAAAGACTGTAAAAAAACATGTCCTAGACAAATTTGCTGGATGCAACACCTTCCCCGAAATGTTCAGATTTTATCAAATCCATTACGATTTATTAAGTATTAATAATTCATGGATGTTTGGATTATTTGTGCTTCGCTCCACTTTTTTTCTATCCTCCCCATATATTTCCCTATTACTCTGCCTCTAACTACATTTAAAAACGTACACACTGTTTTTGTATGAAACCCCCCCCCCACAAAAAAACAACAACCTGTGGTTATAATTTTTTTCCCCAGAAAAATAGATAGGTTTGTGTAATACACACACCCTGTTCATAAACCTATCAGAAAGAGAGGGAGACTCATGAAAAGTGACAGCCATCATTACCGCGGCACACACTCGCGGGGAAGGGGCAGGGACAACGAAAACGCTCCAACACGCACACACATTTTCCTTTTGCACTTCAAATGAAAGCGGATGAGTGATGTTCTTAAAAGACAACCATTAGATTTTATAATTACTACCAAAGCTTGTCTCCTGAGCCTACCCCCATGCCACACACGCACCCCCTGCCCCCTCCTCGACTTCCTTTCGAGTAGGGGGCCTCTGCTCTCACTGTTGGTCTGATGCATTATACATTAAACCCATATGGTGTTCTGCGGCGATGGGTGTCCCGTGGGTGAGTGGGACGGGGAGGGGGCGATTTGACGGTTTCGCTTGATCTGCTCCTCACGGATGGAGAATGGCAGGAAGGCAAGCAGCCCCACCCAACCCCGCTCCACCGTTCCTTTCAGTTCTGTGTTCTCTGCCTGTCGCCGCCTGGATCGGGATTTCAACACCACCCCTGCATCCCACACGTGTCGGTAAAAAGGTGTGAGTTTGAGAAGTGTATTCATTATGCATAGTTTATTGTGAGGGTTTACCTGGCATGTATCAGGGGGGCGTGCCTAACAGGGGAGACAGCCTGACTTCAGCATGAATGCTGATTTGGAATTTTCTGCTGTCAGCATTTTGTTACCCCAACCCCACCCCAAGCCGCTCCCAGTCCTGCCCAAGACAACACAACCATGCTCCCCCCTACACTGCAGGGAAGGAATAGTGAGATGCAAGGGTTCAAGCTTGTAAACAAAATCTGCCTGATTCACCATCCTTGGATGATCCACACTTCTGGATTGCTTTAGTGAAACACAGAGCCGGATGGCTTTAGTGTAGCATACAGCTATACAAATGTCAAAATTATGCACGGATAAGAGCACCTGCTGACCAACAAAATATTATAATATATATAGCTGTGTCTGGGTCCTGCCACAGCGTCTGAGTGGGTGTATTAATCTTACATATGTCTGTCCTCCAAAGTCCCTGGTGTCATCTGCAGCTGAGGTCAGCATTAACATGTGCCGGACCAGCAGGTCACTGCTGAACGCACACACAAACAAGCTTTATAGCTTTGATTTGCACATTCTTCCAGTTATCATATTCCAAAAAGATTTTAAACGCATAATTACGTGTGTAATGTTTTTCCTTCCTTGAGAGAAGAAAAGAAAAAAAATATTTTCACACATTTTTGAGTTTTCTTTGGCCATTTTCGACGACTGATGGTTCACACCCAAGGTATGTCTGATATCTTAGGGGTCACAGGAATCAATTTAATAGAGTGTTACACTCAGGCTTGATGGTGGGATAAGCCGACCGCAGGCATGTCAAGCACTCGGAACCAATCCATCAATGTGAGACCTTTCTCACTCTCTGGACTCATGAAAGGGAAGTGTCTGCTTTGACTTCAGTCTAGTGTGGGCCCCAT
>JAOVYW010005034.1:2567-12596 GCA_025775045.1 Hiodon tergisus | reverse complement strand
TACTGTAACAGTGAACACCTGTTCCCCAAAGACATACGCGGTAGTGAATAGTGTACTGTAACAGTGAACACCTGTTCGCCAAAGACATACGCGGTAGTGAATAGTGTACTGTAACAGTGAACACCTGTTCGCCAAAGACATACGCGGTAGTGAATAGTGTACTGTAACAGTGAACACCTGTTCGCCAAAGACATACGCGGTAGTGAATAGTGTACTGTAACAGTGAACACCTGCTTTATTGTTACATTGATACTCAACAGTTGGGCGAATCAAGCAATTGAGGGAACACTTGGCTTGAATTCAAACAGTGTTGTTGACTGGAAGAGGGCCAATGCTGTATCCATGAAAGCTGGATCCATATTATCTATGACTGCACTGTGTACTATTGTTCTTTTATCCCATGAAACAATGACCAAAGTTCCCTCTTAAAAAAAATAAACCACAAAAAATAAATTTCTTGTAGCAATTTCAAGTGGTATACAAAGAGCCTGCCAAGAGTAGACTTGCAGACTGTGTTTAGTTAATTGAGTGGTTTTGTTTGACTATTATCTCTAACCCTCTTTCTGTCTCTCCCTCCCACTCTCCCTCCCACTCTCCCTCCCACTCTCCCTCTCCCCCTCTCCCTCTCCCACTCTCCCTCCCACTCTCCCTCCCACTCTCCCTCACACTCTCTCCCTCCCACTTTCCCTCTCCCACTCTCCCTCCCCCTCTCCCTCTCCCACTCTCTCTCTCCCACTCTCCCTCCCACTCTCCCTCCTACTCATGATCACCCAACCACCAATGTTATCATAGCGGTTATTGCAGGGGGGGTGATTGGCTTCATCTTCGCAATCTTCCTCATCCTCCTGTTGGTGTATCGCCTGAGGAAGAAGGACGAAGGCAGCTACGACCTTGGAGACCGTAAACCATGCAGTTCAGCCTACCAGAGGACTCCCACCAAGGAGTTTTATGCATAAACCAGACTAAACTAAACTTTAAAGTAATGTAATGTAATAAAGGATTGGGTTTTTTTCTGTTTAAGTTCAAAACAGATCCTGTTCTATTTAATCATTTAATAGGTTCATTTAAATGGCTGAAAAAAAAACTGAATTGATGAAGTGAAGAAATAAACGATCTCTGTCAGCTATTTCGGGCATAGCCTACTTTTAAAAACAGCAGTTTTTGAAAAACACAAATGAAGGAAAAAAAACAATAACATTAGGTTTATGTAGGTGTGTTTGAAGCTGATCTTTGTTTTATTTCAGTATCTGTTATTAGGTGTTAAAATTACCTACAGTGTAGTTTTAAGTTAATTTGTCTTTAAATAACCTCAGACGACAATTAAAACTTTTCCCCCTCAGGTTCTAATGTTATTTCCAGCTTTAATAGAAAATGGATAATCATGTACTATTGATTTTCTTTTGTAAATGTAGTGTATATTCCTAGTATTATATATAAATGAAACATTTAAATGTAAAGATTGATTGATTGATCTTAGATATGATATAATTACCTCCAGTTCAGTTTCTAATTTTGGATCCCAACAGAATTTTTCTCCCTCTCTAGCCCAACCACACTTTCCCTTGCCAAAAGTAAAAAGATATATTTCTAGTTTTTAGTTTTTAGTTACCACGCTATAGCAGAAATTATTGGCCTTGGCTGTATGAAGGATACAGATGTATACCTTACTGGACACACTGTTGCCATTTAGATGTGGTTAATACCATAGTCAGTTAAAGGGGTATTTGCATATATCCAGGACCTTGGTTAATGTGTTTTTAATAGTATCTATTCCATAAAATATAATACAATTAATTTCCAATTAATACTCCATCATTTTGGATGGAGTATAACAAATAGGGGCGTAGTTTGGGCTGAGTAGCCTGTTACATTAGAGAACAGCACCACAGCTGAAGTAATCTGGGAGCCTTAATATGAGACCGCTGCAGTCATGGGTCTTTGAGTGTTGTAGACAAGTTAGTTTCCGTTCCTTCTGTCCTGTCTCTTTTGCCGTAGTGTGTTCCGAGCTCCCGGGAACAGACTGGATCCCTCTACTTCTCAGATGGTACAGAATGAAAGTCCAAACCGAAAGAGAAATTCTGAAGGATATCCTCGCACAGCCACGGTTAGCTGAAAGATCCCCCTACCCCCCAGGTCATCTTATCGATTTGTATTTTTTAAAAAGAAAGAAAAAGTGCCTTCCATTCTGAAATGTATTTGTTTGAGATTATGAGTATCTGGCAACTGGATGATACAAGAGTTGTTGTTTTATATCCGTAGTTAAAAAAAACCGGACAGTATTTCATTTGAAACACACTACTGAATAAACATTGTGGCCTAATATGGTTGCTTTTGTGAAGTTTTTACTCTTAAGGGTGTACTCAATCGCATTTTGACTTCCAAAATGTATCTTAATTTCTCACTTCTCCATTTATAGTAAATTCTATAGATTTTAAAAAATATTTTAAATGACTAAAAAGCGCTCCTATGCACAGTTATACTGATGTGTTTTGGGTACATCTGGTGAAAAGAAATTGTCCGCAAAGGATTCATGACTAACATGCAATTATCTTAACACATTAAAAAATATAGCCCTCTAAAATATTCCAGACATTTATTATTCGCTTCCTGTTATTTCCGCCTATTCGGTTTTGTGGTTAATGTATCTCACGATTTCAAGTAACTTCACCGGCAATACATTCCTGGTTCAAACAATTACTGACAGCACTCTCTTAAGCCAGTATAATATTTCTAAATTTATTTTCTTTTCTTTTTTTGAAGCAAATTAAGTTTTCAGTGACACATTTCATCCATTGAAAACGCTCTTCAGATTTCTTCATGTCAGGTGAAATGCATTTTGCGTAAACTAAACACCAGTTTTGGCGGGGACGGTTTTTATTTAACCGTCAATCTCCCTCTCAGGAGTTTAACTGAAAAGGGATGGTTTCCATCAATGGATATTTAAGTATGGCAGACGAAGAATTCCACAGTGCATAATTAATAAAGTTGTTTCAGAATGCACTGCTATTAGTGTGTATTTTCTTTTTCTTTTTGTCTTGGTTTTTGTTTAGATGAATGTCAATTTCAATTTGTTATTCATAGATTAAAATAACTATATATTATATATTATTCAATAATATTGCTTATTATTTTCTCTGTGAACAAATGTAAATCTATTATAAAAGTGTATTCCCCTCAGTTCATTCACAGGTACAAAAAAAAGGTAAGTAACTGTTGCGTCGCATTTCTGATGAACACCATTTCTTAAATAACAATCAGATAATTATAATTCAGTCTGTATTGTGTCTGCAGACATACATTTGTTCTATGTGGTAGCTTTGACTGAGAATATTTTTTTTTTGGGTCAGAAATTATGGAAGAAAGAATGTAGATGAATTCATTAGGTTCGCTGCAGTTTTGGTTCGTCAAGGTCTGTAGGCCAATTTGATTTGGCATCATACAAAAATTATAGCTCACAGCATTTATGGATGTTTTACAATAGGCTGTATTAAAATTCGCCCAACGCAGGATGTTCATTTTTAAACGCGTAAACGCTGATAATGACAATAACTTTGTATGTACAATATTTAAAACGAAGATATCAGGAACCGAATTATCTGTAATTATGTGAGTAGTTAATGAATCGTAGGTGGTGTCGTTAAAATATCGAATGTCAGTATACCAAGTAGATTAAAGTAGACTACAGAATCATTTCAAATGTCGATGCATGATTATATATATATATTTTTTTTATTTGAATGCTTTAAAAAATGGTTTATTCAAGTGCTGTCGAGCAACGCAGGGGGTCTCACTAAAAGCCAGTTGCGTCAACATTTTAGGCGCGGGTAGAAGGTTATACGCGCTGAAGGGATTTGACAAGCTCGCCACATTAAAAAATACTCGAACTGTTTGTCAGGTTTGCATAATGAGTCTTTAATTTATTTGTGTTATGTTATACAATTAGTTTGAATAGTTCACTTGTACAATGTTATTTAGCTCTATGGTAGGCAACCGCTATATCTAAAGTTTAACTAGCATTTTATATTATCGATAGGGTATTGTAAATTTCACACGCGCATTAAAACAATTTAAGTAATGTAATCTCGATGGACGAGTGACACGGATACTCTTCTTGTTATTGCAAGGGTTTAGATTTCGTCGTTCTTGGCTAGGGTGTGTGATCTGATGCCTTCCTATTTTGCTGTCCTCTTGGAGACCGACACATAAGAAACTGTTGTTCAAAATGATTAATATTTAATTATTTCACATTAAAACGGGCTTGATAAATGGTAAATAAATAATTGGATGCATATTTGCTCTATTTTTTGCTCATACAAACTGGGATGGGGGGTGTTTTGTGATGGCATCGTCACAGGTGACTCGTGTCTTTATTGTTTTAAAAGCACAATACTGAATTTTATAAAATTCCCAAAATATATTTCCATTTTAATCCAATTTTATGGATTAAATAAGGGAATGGAAGTATATATTTCAGAATGGTCTTGCATTGACGAGGAACATCAAGACAGGAAGTCAGGCTCGTGCATTTTCAGTCGGAGGATTCGTCATGGCCGGGCTGATGTACGATGCTGTGAAACCTCCATCATAAAGATGAGAGGAAGATGTGGCACACTGTCATAAACCCGGTCAGAAGTCAGTGTGAATGTCCTGTGATGTGGACTGTAGTGCCACCACAAAAACACAAGGGTGACTATGTTGGTCCAATGTGCAAAGCCTAGCATGATTTGCTTGTTCAAGCTGAGCACTTCATTATAGAAATACCTCCCTGCCTTACCCAATTCCCCGCTCAACTGAAGCACTCACACTTTCCACGCTGTCAAAAAACCTTCGGATCTTATTTTTCTTGTGCGCAAGAATTTTGTGGCAACTAAACGATAAGCTTTTGCTCAAGTAAAAATGAAAAGCAGAGACCTACAAACCATTATAAATTTTATGTTTTAGCCCATTTTCCCTTTTTTAACCCAATCACACAAATTCCCCCAAACCCCAAGGAGGGAAGCCAGCCGACACGCCCTGCCAAATCCGCTATTTTAAGAGGCGTCTCTCACCCCGCCTATAGTGGTTCACCTTACGGTCCGGGGCAGACAGCCTTTACTGGTTACACCACTCAGCTGTTTAAATTATGAAAAGCTATTTTATAACCACTGCTTTTGATATTAGTATGTAGTAAGTCTACAACAGACTGTTTTTGTTTCAAACCGATTGGGTTTTAGAACTTTTTATCGGAAGCTTTTGTATTTTAAGAATTGGGATCAACAAATCCAAAAGCGTTATCAGACTTTTTAAGTTAAAACAAAAGGGCTCCATAAAGCTACTCGATCCTTTATAACATGCGACAACGGGCATATAAGTCGGGTGTTTGAGTCAAGGGTACAGCAACAAAGGCCTTTGGTATATATAAACACAACCGTGGAGTTTTAAAGCAGCAGTTATATTAACTGGTAACCACTTTTTTGAAGGAAAAAAAAATCAAAGTTTAATAAAAAAAAACATGAATAATGTCATCAAACAATTGTTCCGTAGTATTCAAAGTGTGATGTAAAATTGTCAAGTTTCAAGATTACATTACGTGAGTTAAATTCACTTTATCCAGAATAAAGAATAAAATGCTAAAGAATAAAATGCTATAGTTCATTTTTTTTCCTCTTCTGCTAAACACTATAAACCCAAGTTCACTTTATTGTAGCCCAATGGGCCATTCCGCTATGGCTGTTTAGATGCAACATGACACAATCTAGTTGGGAAGAGTAAATTAATAGATACTGTTTAAAGCATTGTCATATCAAATTAGAATCAGACCCATAATATGTATATGTTTTTGGCTTTAGTCGCTCAGGATACACTTTTTTTATTTATTGGAACCACACGTGAATCGTTTTCCTCCTTTACGACCTGCCATATACCGATCTGGAAATCTTGTCACAAACGAAAGTCAGATCTTGGATAACAAGACCGACGCAGTCCAGCCGAAGGTGCCGCTTTAACGGGATGAAGGTGTGTTACCATTTCTTTTACACGTATTTTCTTCCACGTGATGCTTTCTTATGTCTCAAAACAGAATTAAGTCCATCAATTTTTTTTAAATTAAGGTCCTGTGCGTCCAGCGAAGGGCTCGACGGGTTAAACTAGCCAAGGGGTGTTTTGTGGTGCCGATCTACTTTGCATATTTAGACTGGATTGGGGAATTGTTTTTGTTCATGACTAGTAGTAGTAGCTCGGGCGAATCAGCGATTCGAAAGACATTTACTTCCCTAGCAGCAGTAGGCTACTAGCAAAACAGCGGTATTACGGATGTGCAGTTTGTAAACATCTACATTTTTCGTGTATTTGGGAATTCAAAGTTTTGAGATGCTTGGGTTTAGTCTTCAACGTTTGGGGGCAATTGCAACTCTATAATATACGCCACTGGACTGGTGTTTGTGTTATATTTACTGTACTATTGTTACACAAAACAAATTCACTAATGTCATGAAATTAGTCAGATGTCAAATTCTTGATTTATGCCGAAACGAAACTCTTTTTAAAAACGCTATAAATTAATATTACAATCACGGATTGGTTCAAAACCCTGGGCCATAACAGTGGAACTTTTACGGCCACGATACACTGGCTTTGAAGAGCCGGAAATCAAACTGCTATTTCTGTTATTAATGGAAGCTTTGAGTGCGTAAAGGGACATAGTGGTTTGTTAAATAGATGCAGGTTGGGATTGGGACTTGGGGAGGAGAGATGAGGTTGTCTGTTAATGATCGCTTTTAAAACCCTTGCTCCCTCAGGTTTTTTGTTTTTTTTAAACTATGAAATGGAAACCTGTCATTGCCTCATAGACCCACATGAACTATGGTTTATAAGATCTTGCTAACTCAGTATCACGAGTGCTTCAAAACACATGACTCAATAATAAAAATAAAAAACGAGGTTTCATAAAGGATTGGGGCTGGATAGGAAGTGTTCAGAAGGCAAAAAAATATAGAAATCGTTCCAGTCAGTTTAAATGTATTTGTTTATTGTCCATAAAGGGATGCAGTTAACCCTGTCACAAGGAAATATACTCTATGGACTTTAAAGTGTGCTTTTTGGCTCCGTCTTTGTTGAAACTAGGAGTCCTAGAAAATTGTATAGGGCCATAAAGAAGGTTGGATGAGGCAAGTGAGGACTTATTATATATTATATTATTTATTTTTTATATTTGGAATCTGCAAGTTTTTCCTCAGTGGGGGTTTTTCCTGCTCAATTTGGAAACACCAAATATCAAGAGGGTGTGTAGGGGCAAGGAGGTATTTCAGATGGTCCCCCCAGCCTATCCGAATCCCAACCATTTTCATTTAGAATACTTCAGGTTTATCGCCGACTAGAGGACGGACCTTTCCTTCCGACCAGCGCCGCTCCATTAAGAACAACCCGCGGCTTTCTGGGCCTGCAATGCCGCTGATGGCGGCACGCAACCTGTTCACGTTTGAAAAATGCCATAATCTAGGTTCTAACTCGCAAATCTGAAACGTAGAATCCGGTTTGCACTTGAGAAAACACTGATTTACTGATTAAGCCACTTGGATCCTTCTACATTCAAATTTTATGCGAGTTGGAGATACTACAGTTGGCATTTAGCGGCGAAGCTAGTTTGGCAGGTGGTGTGTTAATGACATTGTCTCCACTTTCACTTGTAATGTCCCTGTACAGGGGTTGGACATTGACTCCTCTCCCGGTCTCATTTTCACTCCAGTAACAAGAGCTCTAAATTGATTAGTTAAATAAAATCACAAATTTACATGCAACCTCTACGACACTGTAATCCTCCTACCTCTTCTTTTTTAGAATTAGAATTGAAATGAGCTCAATTTAGTGGCGATTGCATATGCCAACATATTCTCCAAACTGTCTTTGGATTTTAAATGAAAGATTTTACAGTCCTAGAAAAAACTGTTAGGAAATGCTTACATTTCACCTACACTTCATGTCAATTTGGAAGGAAGCTGTTTCTAAGTTTAGGGTCGTGAGTCATCCATAGAGCAGCAATGTCTTTGAAACGGTAAGAATTCATCATAGGAATGAACTCTTCCTAAAACTCCCATTTAACTTGTCTTAAAATGACTGTTGGTTTTATAACCATGTCTATAGGGAAAATTCTCTTACTGTCAGACTTATTGCACAGCAATAAATAACAACATACACAACCGATATTTATTTGAATTTGTAGGTGATTGTAAGTGGAGTCTGTGGAGGTATCCAGAAAAGACCCATGCTTCATCTGGCTCTGCTCATCTCCGTCATAGTCATTCTCCCGCATGGAAGCTGTAAACCTTATCACTCTGGAAGCCCAAGTTTTAAAGACACAGTTAAGGAAATAGCCGGGTACGCTGATGTGGCCCAGAAAATCATTGACCTGGCAGTCCATGGAAAAGCCCAGAACCGCTCATACGAGAAGCTGGCAGCGTTCACGGACACAGTGGGGAATCGGCTAAGTGGATCCAAAAACCTGGACCTGGCCATCCAGTATATGTACAAGGCTCTGAGTCAGGACGGACTGGAGAACGTCCACCTCGAGCCTGTTAAGGTCCCGTCCTGGGTCCGGGGAGAGGAGAGTGCGGTTATGGTGTTGCCACGGAACCACACGATGGCCATCCTTGGGTTGGGGAGTAGTGTTGGGACTCCTAGAGGAGGTAAGATCACTCATCACAGGGTGGAAATCCTTTTCAACGAGCTTTCAAGTAATGTTCAGACGATTCTTCCTCAAAAATCTTGATTTTAGAAGAAAATTATGATTTCGCTCTCAACGTTGAATTTTAAAAATGTATTTCAGAAGATTATATACACCTCTACAAATGTAGTATTTCCTATCAATTTAATGTTGGTTACTTACTACTACTATACTGGTTGTGAATGTTCTTTAGGTTTATATAAACATGCCTCCATTTGTCATTCTGGCCTGTTAGTTGAACTCTGGGTCTCAGTCTCCACAGGTCTTTACCAAATTGTTTATTTTCCTTGGAGCAGGGAGCGGGGAGGAAGGGGGGTTCTGCCTTGAATTTTTTTGCCGTATGGTTATCCATCTGACTGTTGTTGTGATGGAAGTGAAGAAAACACATTATACCATTTCTCCTTCCAGTATTTTTTACATTTCATTTATAATTCAAACAAAAAAATTATATTAAACGGCATTGGAAATGCATTATTAACAAGGATTCCCGTAAGGTGCCTATTTTTGTTTGTATGTGACAGAGGAAAAACAAACAAAGCAACATTGGAACTGGTGTGAGTTTTTTATTATTGATTACTGGCCTGGTTCAATGTAGTTATCAAGCTGTGGGCCAGCTTTTAAAAACTGGAGGAAAGGCAGCTGTATCTGCCTTTAGTTCCATACCTTAACAATTAAGTTACGTGATCTCTAACTAGAGGTCAAAAAGTCACCTTCGCAAGACGTTTGGTATTTCCTGTTGCAGTCGTCTTGAAATCATATCCATCACAACACAGGAGACAGAAACCGTCATTTCCCCATACGTGCCGAGGTTTTTCCACTTGTTTTAGGGGGTGCCTTTAATGTTTCACGCTCATTGGGAACGCTAGTGAAAATGGGTTTAAATTCAGATGTTCTTGAATTGTGCATTAGTCCATATTATGGTTGAATGATAAACTAAAGTCGAGGTGCAAACCAGATTTTATTGTCGGGCTGTCTATAAATTTTGGAGTAATTAGTCTTGAAAGACTAAGGACCAAAGACTTTGACAATCCATCCATGGAATTTAAAAGCATTTTTCTTTTTTTAAGTATCTTTTTTTTCCTACTCGCAACAATGACAACAGTTAGGAAATGCTTACATTTCACATACACTTCATGTCAATTTGGAAGGAAGCTGTTTCTAAGTTTCGGGTCGTGAGTCATCCATAAAGCAGCAATGTCTTTGCAATGTATCGAAGCCTAACTCAGCAGACACGGGGTGAGAGTTAGGGCAGACCCCAGACGGGAGGAGACGGGGCAGACCCCAGACGCGGGGAGACGGGGCAGACCCCAGACGCGGGGAGACGGGGCAGA
>JAOVYW010005032.1:0-12599 GCA_025775045.1 Hiodon tergisus | reverse complement strand
ACATTGAACTAAAGTCTGTAATGTAACAAAATAGGTAAAAAGCCAAGGGGGGTGAATACTTTTGCAAGGCACTGTAGTTTCCCTGGAATATTTGCACCGCACATGGTATGCCCTTATTTTATCCATAATTTTTTTAAGTTTCCTAAATTCATAAATTTACATTATAGATTAAACTTTAAGAATTTTACCCCGGTTTTTTGGGGTGTTTTTTATTATTTTTTTTATTTTTTTTTACAGCCCCGAAACAAACAAAAAAAACAAAAAAACAATCAGATGTCAATCTTAAATTAGCATTTTCCTCACTTAACATCCAGACTCTGAACTAGACTCTGAATACTAGATCAAAACAAAATATGTTATCAGTCGTCTTCACGGGTAAGAGTGTGGACAAGGCAGTGAACTATTCATGTATGTCAGACTGTGCGTGTGAAATAGAACAATCCATTTACTTTCAGCACATTGTGAAGTAATTGTGAAGTCCTAAGTTTTATTCAATGCTGGAATGTGGCAATCCCTAAAGAAGATCATCCAGTGGGTCTAGGAGTGACTTTGAGACTCCCAAAAAAAGACATAGGCCAGGTTCTCTGCAATTTCAAAACGTCAAGTTGCAAAGCATGCAGAACTCTGCAAATATCCAGTTTTCCACTGTCAGCGAGTGTATGTGTAAGCCCCTTCTTTCCACAGTCTCACAAAAGTAGTAATTAACTTTCATATAAACACAAGAATATAAATTATATTATACTATATGGCAGATTGGTGTATATGTATGTTACATAGCAAACTAACAGAAAACATTATGGAATATTGTACCAGGAGTCTTACTGGAACCAGGCAAACAACCCAAATGAACAGTGGAACCTCACAGGAAATGATCAGAGTAGCCAAAGTCCTAACATTCAAATATTGCCTGAAGTGAGAGACAACATATTACAAAGGAAAGACAAAATATTACCACAACAAAATACACAAAAGAATTTAGATTTTACGCCTTTCGGTAAAATAAGTGCCCAGTCAACATCTAACAATAAGTGTGATTCCCACATTCATGCAGCTCCTTGCTCTCAGAACACACTTGCACATGTGTCAGCAGTAGGCATGAATCTGCAAACAGGGTCTTCATAAATCTTGGCACCACACAAAATACTTTGTTTATACATGTTTAGAAATAGTAGTGTCAGTTCAGTTAGTCAATGCAATCTTATATTGGCATATTTCCAACAGATGACCCATGCTTTACACTTGAGAAAGTGAGAAAAAAGAAGAAGAAAAACTCCCTTTGTAGCCAGACAGATTTTTTGAGTGCACTGGAGAAAATAGGAATTTGTCTGGTGAACAATAGAAGAATTTAACTAAGTTTCTCTAAAAAGGCATAACTGGAAATAAAAAAAAGTTAAGCACAAGTCACAAAAAGTATCTTTAAGCAAAAAGGGAAGAGGGAAAAAAAGTGAATCCCCATCAAAAACAGCTCTGTTCCCCTCAGTGAGGATATTTCGAGCTTGAGCTGTACAATATAGCCATAATACAATATTAAACATGTAGGTCTATCTAACAATAACATATGATAAAATAATATACAGTTCTAAATAGTATCAGATAACCTCACAGATTTAATCTATAGTAAAATGTTAAATTCAAATATCAATAATAAACAAGGAAATTATATATTAATTATATTTAAATATATTATATATTGCTGGTTCAAGTCCCACTCCTGTTGTACCCTTGAACATGGTACTTAACCTGAATTGCTTCAGTAAGTATATCCAGCTGTATAAGTGGATGAATGTAGTTGCTTTGGATAAAAGTGTCTTCTTAGCAGCTAAATTGTAATGCATTGTGAAATCTGAAACAATAAAAATGTAAAAATGTTATCTCTTGTAGCTAGGAATCTGACTGCAATTGGATAGAAGCATCTGCCAAGCAACTAAAATGGAAATACACCAATTTAAAAACAAAACAAAAGTGACTATATTAACAGGGTAAGAAACTAAATAACACAAAATATATATAAAGTATAAATACATATATAAATATAAATACAAGTCTTTATAGTTTATGATAATAGGAAAAAGCTTTCCCTTTACTGTCACAGGCGCACGCAAGAATTACAGGGTCTTTTGCCATGACTTCTCAGCTGCGAACCAAATGATGACTGCTACAAGGCAGACAAGGTGGGAGATCAATTTACATAGCTAATGGTACAGACTGGGAGGTTAGAGGTGTACATGGAGAATCATGTACCTCAATATACTGGAAAATGTTTCCAATGTATTTCATTTTCATATTTTTTTTCTCTGTCACTCCAAATGCGTTTCCACATGATAAACAACCCAAGTGAATTGTAAAGTACAAAGTTGATTAGGGAAGACTGTATTTGACAACCTAATGTTCATATATGATATCAAAATGAGTGAAAAATTCCCATACTTATGAAATGTCACATCAATCAGTCCAATTTTAAATTTACATAAATTTGATTGGCTCGTTGTTCTTTTTTGAAGTAGCAACTTTATGGTTGGAATGTAACATCAGACACTATGTGGAAAATTATAAGCAAATCGGACACACTGTAAAACAATTAGTCTGTTATTTAGCTGCCAGATCAAATAGCATCTTTCCCATCGCAATTTAACATCACATTGGCTAAAAAATAAAACAGATAAGGTTTTTTCTATAATCATACTTAAACAGAGGGATCTTTTGACGTTGGTCTGGTGTCTTAAACTGAAATGGGTCAAGGTATATCGTGCGTACAAATTTGAACTTCAAATGTTTTTTATTGCACCACTGTGATGCTTTGGAACCCAACTCTTTCAATTTCCTGCAAAATTCTTGAAACAGTGTAGAAGTCATCGTCATTTGTTGGAAAAGAAGAAACACAAACAAACAATAGGCGTTGCTGCTGCAAATATTTATTGTTTATAAGCAATATAAATATAAGTTATTGCATCTTGAGGAAGTATGATTAGTCTCCTCCAATCCAATCGTCTTCGGGCCACCCATCTCTTTTACACGCAAGAGGTTCAGCACCAGTTGGAGGAGAGACACGTCCCTCTTGACAACACTGCAAAGTAGTGTCAAACAGAGAGAGGCATGCAGTCCAATTAGTCTCGGACAATTTTATGTCACCTTTGTGCTCTCCCAGTTACAATCAAGAAATTACATGACCTGGATTCAAACTTGTGATCCTATTGGCCTCCAATCCGAGTTGCCTCCGAGCCATCCGTCCCTCTTCTACTCAGCAGGCCGCAGCAGCAGCAGCTTGTTAACATGGTTGAGACATTCCGTGTGTCAAATGTGTGGCCCCACGGGATGTTGAATGGAGTAATAGATCGCTATCATGATGCTCCCCGAATCTGGTGGCCTCTCTGCAAGGACGGGCATTAACACGTGAACGCACACCCAGTCATTGGTGGGGGTTGGGGGGGAGACAGGATGAGTGAGGGATGATGTCCTCTGAATGCAAATGAACCGAGGTGTGCCTCATGCCATGTTAGGTTCTGAAACCTTTGTGTAGGATTCCAATTTTTTTAAATTATGGGGTTAAAATTGTTTAAGAAGAATCCAACATTTGTGTGCTAGAAATAAGGAAAATTATTTGTGGACTTAAAATAAGAGAGAAAAAAATTGTAATCCTTCCATTGAACACAAAGCTTGCAATCGTCCATACAAATGGTTTCAATTCACAAAAAATAATAATGTGTTGTTTTTTTTTAAATGTGAAAAACTGAGTATTGAACATTTTACTTTTGGGAATAAAAAAGCTTAATGACCTATAAAGGAGTACAGATCAGTGTTGGATAGAGCTAGTCACACAGCACAGAAACACCTTACCTGTTACTATATGTTAATATGAAATGCACATAAAATACCCTGTCAATGAATGATTAAAAACAAATCCTATTATGAGCCTTAGTCAGACCTTTGGGTCAGTGTAACAGAAGCTTCTTTTCCATTATCATATCTGCCACACTCCCCCTTCCTCCCTCGGGTCTGAAAACGGGTTCTTCCACTGTTTTCCTTAAACAGCATAGGTGTTTGGGGGGAAACTGAGTCGATTTTCATGTGCAAATGTCATTCAGTCAGCTTCCAGCAATCACAGCCCTGCCCTCTCCAGAGAACATGGCAGTGACATACAGGCTGAATAATTTAGCAGCTCAGCTTCACTTTGGTCTTGGGTCATGACCTTCTAAAGTGAAGACAGAAAGTACTAACAAAATCACCCCTGTTCACTCATATTACATCATATTTACGATCCCTGATTCCAGGCAGACAAAACAAACTCCTTTAATAGGATAAAACCAACCCGAAGCAATGATCCAAACAAAGAAAAACCCCATTATATTATCAGATTGCCTCCACGTCGACAGTAATCCCTGATTCCCCCCATCTTCATTCCATCCCATCATGCACGGAGGCAAACACACAAGAAGTCTGGGCAGGAGGGCCATTGCTGGATGGGACAGAGGCACAGTAGGATGGATAAAAAGGAGTACCGGTGGAGAAGGAGAGGAGATAAGAGTCTACAACAGATAAAAAGCCACGAAAGAGAGCGTCCTTACGGATCACAGGGAGACAGTGAGAGAGAGAGAGGAAGATCATCCTCCATGGAATGTCAACAGCGACAGACAGAGGGATAGCCCAGGGACAGGGATCAATATCCTCCGCACCAAAACAGGCATTCATGTTTATGTCTCTCAGACCAGGCTGCAGTGTCGCTTTCAAAGACAAAGGCCTTTTTCAGTTGAACCTCAGAAGTGTCGAGAACATGACATGGAGCGTTGACCATCTGTCACACGCGCTCATCAGTGTGCACACACACAGACTAAGATGTTAACAGGTTTGAGTGTTTTTGACACTCAATAAAAATTCCCCATAGTTTCACTAACAGTAACTGCAGTAGCGCCTGCAGTAGTCTGTGTGTTCTCCTTGATAACGCACTTCACAGTAATCCGTTCACCTAATGACTGCAGCCATGGAAAGAAAGGCACACTCACAAAAATAGCAGAAAACAGATCCAAGCATATCCCAATGGATTATAAAAATCAATTACAAAAAAATATATTATTAGTTTATGTCTTAATTATAGGTGTAATGTAGGTTGTTGCTAAGTGCAACAGCAAAGTTATGAAACCTTGTGGTTTCTGACATGATTTAATAGGTTCTACCAGGAGCTACTGTTACCACGTCAGTGTTTAAGAATAACCGTCTACCTTGCCAACCATCCATTTTTCTATTAGCGTGTTTCTGTGAAATATCTGAGACTGAAAACACATCTGTCTGCCTGTGTCACTTGTCCATCCGTCTTCTTTATCTTTCTGTCTATTCCTGATTTGTGTTTGGTATAAATAAACTAATAAACAATTGCATGTGCGTCTCTCTCTCTCTCTCTCTCTCTCTCTCTCTCTCACTCTCTCTATCTCTCCCTCTCTCTCTCTATCTCTCGCTCTCTCTCTCTCTCTCTCTCTCTCTCTCTCTCTTCACTTGGGGGCGGGTGGGGGGGGTGTATATGAATGAAAAAAAGGAAATCTTAACGAATGGTCCACCATCTATTCTTATAAGTGAAGCAAAGCTTGAATTTGTTAGGGTGATTCAGGTAGCAGGCATTATGGAAATGTCATTCTAATATATTTAACCACAGGGTGGCTCAAAAGTAGTTGCAACATTTAGCCATTGTTTCTTACCTTAAAGGTAACAATATATCTTTTTTTATGAGCCATCCTGTATAAAACACAGCATAATTGTTTGTCAAGTCAAGGAAATGGAGTAAAACGACACTAATAAAGTTTTGTGGCACACAGCAAAGCTGATAAATTTACAGAGCTTGTAATGGTAATTCATCTTGCAGTCCAACCTTTTTATATGAAAATGAGTTCCTGCATCTCTCTTTTTCTCTGTCAGACAGAGGGCAGTGTTTGACCTCTCTCTCCTGCCTCTTGAGGCTGTCTTCTTTCCGTCCGATTTACCTGTCACCTTCCCCATGCCCCCCCCCCCTTTTCAGCCCTCCTCCTCTATCACCTCCCCATCTCTCTTCCTGCCCTCCCCTGCTCTATTTCAATTACACCACTACCCATCCCTTTTTCTGCCCCCTCCCACTTCCATTTATCCACCACTTGTTTTACACACTTCCCTTTCCTTTCTCTATTCTTTCGTGGAACTTTCATTATGAATTTTGGTCATTTTAAACTATTTAAAATTTAGGGTTGCACAGGTAGAGCAATCAGAAATTAGCAGGTGTGGGCTAAATTAGATTACACATGTTTGAAGTCAGTGTAGTTTCTGAGACATTGGGAGGAAAAGAGGGGGAGCAAGACGTGGAGGATTTTTTAAAATTATTGCAAGCGATTATCTGGGTGAGTTATGGTTGGTGGCTGTCTAAGGATTAACGATAAATTGTGTCGGACCAAGAATTACACTTTCTCCCACTCTTTATCTATCTATCTCTCCCCTCCCTGTCGGTCTCTTTCTCACTGTCTCTGTGATATAATTCCTGTTTGCCCATGTAATTCATGGCTCTGTCCTTTCACTGCTGTATCCTCTTGTGTGTTTAAACTAAATATGCGTGATTGGTGGAGTCAGTAGTTTTTCTCTCTGGGTGTCCATCTCTCACTTCGGTAGTTTTCCTTCTGTACGGCCTTCCTCCTGCTTTCTAGGTTGCTAGTTTTTATGTGCTTATATTTTATCATTGTTGATCTCGTGGATCAAGAATGTGTGTCAATTAGATCTGAGTTATAAGCGGAACAAAAGGATTGAACCTGATTGAACAGAGATCAATAGAACGCTCCTACAGATTGTAAGTCACATGGCCGTGACTTGCTACATAAAGCAGGCAGGCATCGCAGGCATCACAGTTACTGTTCGATTTAACGTCAGACTGGGAAAAACGAGCGACTTGATGGACTTTGAGCATGGTATGATTATTTGTGCCGAGCACACCGGTTCCAGGATCTCAGAAAACGGCCGCCCTCCTAGGAGTTTCATATACGACAGCGTCTAGGGTTTTCCGAGAATGGTATGGAAACAGCTTATTGATGAGAGAGATCAAATGAGAACGAGCATGCTAACAGATGAGTCACGAATGGCATCTCAGAATGCACAACTCGTCCGTCCTTGTCACGGATGGACTACTGCATCAGGCAACCACATCTGGTTCCACTCCTATGTCTCCAGTGGGTTGGTCCAACAAGTCCTGGTTCCTGTTGCTTCATGCCGATGGCAAAGGGTTGGAGTAAGCAGCATGAGTCCATGGACCCGTCCTGCCTGGTGTAAATGGTACAGGTTGGTGGCGGTGTTGAAATGGGGTGGGGAATGTTTTCCTCATACACGTTACATCCCTTGATACTAACTGACATTTGAATGCCACTGCATATCCACTGCAAGTGCATCCCTTCATGGTTACAGTTTACCTTTTGTCAGATGGATACTTCCAACAGGATAATTCACCAATGTCAATGTCACATTGCACAAATCTTCTCAATATGGTTCCAGGAACCTGACTGCTGACTTTACACGTATAGTTTACTACAGTGTACTTGGGTGGCCTGCACAGTCCCTAGACCCGATGGGGCCTTTTTGGGATGAGATGAAAGGAGCTGTTCACAGCATGAATGTACCACTGTCCAATCTGCAGCAACCTTGTGATGCCATTACGTCAGCGTGGACCAACATCCCTGTGGAGCATTTTTGACACCATGTAGAATCCATGCCTTTATTTAGGCTGTTCTGGAGACAAATTGGGGCCCCATTGGGTACCAGATGGCTGTACCTAATAGACTGGTCTGCTAAAAAATATCAAGAAGAAACACAAGAACAGGAATCCTTCCCTTCCTGGTCCCTCAATCCAATGTTGTCTCTGTCTCTTCATCTGTCCAACTGTTTCTCTCTACCTCATTTTTAATGGCAAGATAACTGGTCATAATCTACGCATGATAACTCAGTTTAGTTTGATTGCTTCGAAACCAAAGATATTGTTATGCAAATGCCCAGTTCTACAACCACAGGAATAGTGACATTTCTGCCCATTTCGGCAAGCTTATTTAGTCTGGCAAATGCAAACAACTTTTATTTATATGGTAGAGTTTATTTCATGAATGGGTCAATTATGTGTTATCGTAAATCTTCGACAAATGCGTGATGTTAATAATTACAGATTGCAAATGGTCCTCAGCTGTGTAATTGGTACAGCTAGAGGCAATGGATGAATTAGATTAGATCAGTGTAAAAGGCTGTGTGTTTGTATAGTCAGTGTCTGTAGCTGAGGAGGAAGTGTTGGAGTAATTTTGGAGCTTGGTTGAGCTAAGCTAGTGTTGGAAGGATAGTGAGGTTTTATTAAAAATACTTTTTGGATGAGTACCAGATTGTGTTTGACCCGAACTGTCTGATCATGGCTGATTTTGGATTCACAACTTTTTTGGCACAATTTTGACTGGTTACGTCTTGTACCTATTGCACCTCTAGTGATCACGACATGCCCTACACCAGGGGTTGTTGCACATAAAATTTTTTTATTTAATATCAACATTTGTCATATTACATTGTGAGCATAGCTAAATGTAGGCAAACTATGCTATAAAATGATTGTGATTTCAAAGTTTTGAGATATCTGTAATCCGAACTGTAAATGAGATATCTCTTATTCTCAATTCTATATTCTCTATATTTAATATAAGACTTTTATCATTAAATACGAACCCCAAATCATTAAACAAATGTAGAAAAAAGGGGATTGACGAGTAAAACCTGATCGATTGTGAACCTGATCTGTCTACATCAGAGCAGAATCTTTATCTAGAAAATCTTTAACTAGAAAAGTTCCCTCAGAACCATAAAAAGGACATCATTGAATGCAGAAATTAATATTTTGAAGGTCGATGATGAAATTAAAAATAAAGGCAAATTGTGTACCTTTTTTTGATAATTTAAAAAAGTAAAAACTGTGTGATACTTTTAGTTAATTATTGCTGTGATATTTTACTGTCTATATAATGAAACCTACTGAATTCTTCAATCGAACAAATGCCAAACACTTCTGTCATGCGGATTGCGAACCTCAGGCATAATTTATGGCCGGTTGACACTTGCTGTGTCAGAGGACATCCCAATAGAATTATTATGCAAACTAGATCTCAAGTTTTTCACAGAATGGTTCCTCGTATCGGTGATAATATAAGTAAAAAACATGTTAATTGAGGGACCGCTGCTTCCGCCAACTGTATTTATTATTATTTATTATGTATTTGTTTATAGAAGCTTTTCTTTCCACAGAAATTATCGGAGAGATCTTGGTTGATGAGGAAAAACAGAAGTATTCATATAGGACTCATATTGTTACCCACTGTCTCTAACTTCAGCCGTGGCACGTGGGTCTGACACACACAGGTAAAGATAAGATCACACTACGCTAATTTGACATGGTTGACTTCACAAAACTTGGCATTCCAGGGGTGTAGAGACTTAAACCAGGTGGTTTTCCAGCAGCATCACTCTGGAGACCGCCTGCTGTATCTGGCTGTTCCTGCTCATTGTAAATGCACACATTCAGAACCAAAAAGATTCATATTTATGGCCGGTTTCTTTACCAAAGTACATACCAATTAAATTTCATACTCTTTTTTTTTTTTTTGCAAAAAAATGCTACATCTAAAACAATGTTCTGATGTCAAATAGCTTTTAACAATTGCTATATTAGGGTTTTTCTTATTGCGCAAAAAACGTGTTTTACTTCTATTAACTTATTTTGTTAAATAACATTTCCAGTTCACAGATCAGGTACCGGAAAATATGTATCCTGAGAGTTAATGAGGGTTGAATAATTCATTTTGGGCAGACAGTATAAGAGCGTTTAAGACACCAACCAAAAGGCCTCGCGATATGAATTATTGATCGCCTCTGATTAAAGTTTACCGTTGATCAACCCTACCCTCACGGGGAAAAAGAAGTCATCCTGGTGCTCTGGCAGTTTTGTCCGTCGCTTGATCCTCACAATGACGTTTTTACAATGTGGAAATGTAACCCCATACTTCATAGTCACACTCTATGGCTCTTTTCTCCCAAAGCCTAAGATGAGCTTAATGCCTGTCGAAGTGTATCATCAATTGTTTATAATCAAGTCTTGCCAGCAGAATCGGACCAAGAAGCGTCAAGCATAAATCTACTGTGCGGACACGTATGCTTGACCTCAATATGACATTGGGTTTATTGTGTCTAAAACTTGGCAAAATTATCTTTTGTTTTTTGCTTTTATAGTACCATTACCTTCTTTTACAGGATTTGGAAACTCTATTATTGGAATCCCGTTGACAGAAAGAAAGAGAGAGAGAGGAGAGAGAGAGAGAGAGAGAGAGAGAGAGAGAGAGAGAGAGAGAGAGAGAGAGAGTGTGTGTGTAATTGCCGTGACGAAGAAAGATGTTCGTTAGTGCATGGCCTGACTGCTTGAACACATCAAGGAGGGCCCAGAGAGGGAGAGAGAGGCAGACAGAAAAAACCGAGGAACAAAATAAATAAATAAATGAAGCAAGTTAGTGTAGTGACTGTACAGAGAAAACTAAGGAAAGACAGATGAGGAGAAATACGTTTTTTAGTGAAATACAGAAGAATATATAGCTAATGTTGATCAGGTGCGCTGAAAGGGGTGACGGACCATTTAGCATACTTATTTCTGTGTGGAAAGAGCTTCCACTATCCATCAATGTGCATAAATATGTATTCATCAAGCGGACACTCTTCCTGAGAGCGACTTACAGTGAGAGCATACGGCCAGGTATCAAAGTAAATAAAGTCATAGGCCAATTTTGTGAAAAAGCTTAAGGTATGTATCACTTAGCATTTAGACGTTGATATTATAACACATTGGCATTGTTTGAAGTGGATATGCTTTGATCTCAAAAAATTTCCAAAGGCATTTTGATGCCGAACTAAACTGAATTTGAAGACATTTTTTGATTAAAAAAAAAAAAAAGTTAAATAAAAAATAAAATTGACCCCTTGTGTGAAAAAAAAACAACTGGTAAAGGCAAAGGGCCTATCACATGGAAAAGGGGTAAGGTTCTGTGTTCCTATAAGAATTGAGTAATAAATAATGTGCAATAAAGAATGGCTAAACAGAGAGGTTAACTGCAGATGTGGTGGGGGTATGGTTTGGGAGTTTTAAGGGAACCTAAGGGCAGTGGTCCAGGTCTCACCGCAGTACTGTTCATGAACCAACACGGGTCCCTGAGCTTTTGTCCGTGTGCACATGTGGTGATCATTCTAATTTAGCATGACTTACCTTTTTAAATAGGACTGTTAAGGTGGTCAAGATGATGGATTCATAACCAGTAGGCTGTGATGTAATCCTTGGAGGGTTGATGAATGTCACGTTCACCTACATTGCTTTAATATGTCGCTGTATAAAAATAAATGCATAAATTTCAACAAATGAAGCCAGGTTAGAAGACAGCTAGACAACTATTTTAATATGCAACAAAGCCGGGATTAGGCATGTATAATCACATGTATAATGATCAGGGTAATTATCCTTGGAGAGTGGAGTCATTATGACTAGATACAGCAACAAGAGACCTATAAAAATTAAAAAAAATCAATAACATAGATATCAGCCCTTCTAATCCAATACAAATCCACCTATCCCAGTTCACTTTAGACTTTAATTTCAATGCGTAACCAAAAAGCCTGATCACAAACAGGACATCAAAATAGCATTTGCCCAATTTGGGTCTTGTGCAGATGACACCTGAGACCATGTCAAGCAAGACGTTCCTGCTTTACAGCTTTGGCTGACAGGGACACTTCTTTCCAGCAAACTGGTGCATTGATCGCATAACAAGCTGACTAAAACACCAACGGCAAAAGGCCTCGCTCACAGGCAGCTATCACTGAAACGCTGACTGACTGAGGCGCAAGACACTGATACACGCACAGATACACCAACACTCCAACACATTCCCCAGCGTACCTGACTGATACCAAGAAACAGCGACTGACACCATGAGTTACTTACTCAAACAATCACCTCTGCCTCGGCACCCGATTCCTCGAAAATAAACGTTTGGACAGGATTTTTTTTGCGCCAGGATCACTTCTCTGCGCTATTAACCTTCAAAGTCCAAGCAAGAATGGCAGTTTGATCTGTTTTCCAAGAGAAGGGTAGAATCGTGTGACAGAAAGAGAGCGGAGGGGGGGCCTAGAGTGACAGGTGGTGACAGTGGGTACAAGCTGTGACCTTTACATGGAACACAGAGGCATGACAGCAAGATTTAAGGTGATGGAAGAGAAAACACACTGGCAACTGTGTGTGTGTGTGTGTGTGAGTGTGTGAGTGAGTGTATTTACATTAGTGTGTTTGTATCACATAACAGAGTTTCTTTCTGCACACCACAGTGAGTCAGGGTCAAAAAATCAGGATTCTCCAATAATGGCACAGGAAGGGGCAAAAGAGCAAACCATTTCTTGGACTGTGGTAATCAAAACATATGACTTTGTTATGGTCTTGTTTACACTTGAAACTATGGGTGTATCAATGTATGTGTGTGTGTGTGTATAAATGGCTGTGCGATATCCCCAGCCTTGCCTTAATTAATTAGGAAGAAAAAATGTTCAGC
>JAOVYW010005030.1:1998-12600 GCA_025775045.1 Hiodon tergisus | reverse complement strand
GTGGACAGGCAGGGGGTGGGGGGGGGGGTAGAGAGAGGAGGGTGGAAAGGCAGGGGGTGGAGGGGTACACTCTGTTGTGGGAGGGTCGGTCGGACACATTGAGTTTGTTAAGTCAGGCAGAACACTTGACAGGAAGGAAGGAAGAAGGAACGCTCTTTAGTGCTATTGTCTGGGTAACAGAGCTTTAGCAGCCAAAATGACCGTTTAGTCTATATGGTACACTTCACTACCCCCACCCCTATCCACCCCCACCCCAGCTTCTCAGGCTGGAATAAGGGAAAGACGGCTGGGCGAAAAAGAGACTCTTTTGGAATACTAAAGACACGTTACGTAAACATTTAGAAACTATTTAACTTTTGCCGCGACGGGCTAATATGGATTATTTTGAAAATACCAGATCATTACAGGTTTTTGACATTGCATTTAAACACAAAGTATTCCCCTCAGAGCTTATTAATTTGTGACAATGCATTTTTAAGCAGGACGATTAACCATTGACTTTTTTTGCTAACAGAAGTGCTAACAAAGGTGAATCTAGACCCAAAAGTCAAAGCTGTGAACAGAGATGCCCAAACTGCTGTTAGAGTTACAGTTCCAGTTATGGTTGGGGTTAGTTTATAGGGTTGGGGTTAGTGTTGGGTTAGAGTTAGGTTTAGGGTTATGGTTTGGGTTGTGATTAGCTAAAAAGTTTTGTCAGTAAAAGCCATATCAGAATCCATGAATAAGATAATGTTTCGCTTAGTCGAATGAGTATTTACTCAGAATACTTAGTCTGTCATTACTTACGTTTTTATTTTATTTTATTTTATTTTTTAAAGCGATGCATGAGCCAGACAAAAGCTTCGGCATTAATCTCATCCATTTGCCTTTGTAAACTCGCCACAATACACTCACGGGACTTTGACTGTGCCACGGGCAGATCATCGCCGCATCATTACAGCACATCGCTTGTCAAATATTTGATTTGTTGTTTTCTATCATGCCCGTTCAACGAAACGTCTGCACACCTGCTGATAAACACACTGTGTGAATACATTGATACATTGATTACATACAAATGAACAAAATACAAACTGATTTTTAACACACTGCACTGTGAACACAAACAATAAGGACTTATATTTTAAACATATAATTTAGTGCTCTGTACTTTGCCGTTAACCCCTCGGTATTACCCAGCCATTGATTATTATAGAATTTGTTCCATGAAAAAAATAAACATGAACATTCACGCTTCACTCATTGTCTGACAGTTCTGAAAAGAGAGGCTTCTTTCACCCATTGGCTCTTTATGGATAACTGAATGGACAGGTTGTGTTTGCGTTCCAGCCCAGCTAATTGTAGCCGCACACTGGCTCCTGTTCATACCCACGTTGATTGTAGCAGCTCAGTGGTTCCTGTTCATATCCAATCCACTTTAGACTAACTTGGCCTTAACTGGAAACACATGCTTCCACTTTGACTGCTTATTTCCTTCTAGTTATTTTGCACTTAATTTGTACAATTCTGCATTCATTAGACAGCAGCGGGTCTGTGGGGTGCGCAACATTGGCCCAAGGTCGCATGGCTAGGAAGTGGAAGAGGCTCTATTACAGCGGTTTCCTCTCCAGTATTTTGCAGGTCTTGTTACAACATTTAGGTCAAGGCAATTGGTGTTATTATGAGCAGGAACTTCCTGTCTAAGTAATTAATCAACTCCAAGTGTTCTCTGCATGATTGCTGTTGCCAAAGGAGATCAGTATGGGGTGCAGAAAATGATTAGGCCACATAACACAAGGGACTGTTGGTTCATCGGGCACAGTGTGGTTCATCAGAACTTGATATAACGGCAAAATGATCTCTTCACTTTGTGTAAAACTTCAAATACTATACAGTCACATAAATGTAACATATATAATATTTTAACTGATTGATTTCTCAATAGGCTTTAATTGTCAACCATAAATTTAATCCAAAACCCTCTCACCTCCCAAGAAAAAACTAAAATAAAAAACAGCATTGGTTCTTTATTTAGTGTCTGCAAATTCAACAAAGACGCCATTTACTACTGTTACATACACTGATATTTAGCCTACTTTTGGTCTTGTACTGGTCTTACACATCACAGTAGTTGCACACAGATTAAACACAATCTTCATGAGGATTTCTCAATGAACTTCATTCCCAGAATCTACCAATTAAACCCTACATTATCTGTTCCTCAATCAGATATGACGTGTGGTTAATTTAAATTTTGTTATAGTCCTGAATTAGCAAACCAGGCTTTAAACCCTTTGATTTTTTTTATCCTGTGAATAACAACAAATCGAGCAGGCTTGTATTTAAGGTATAATGTATCAGCTAAACATGTCATTTGGTTACAGACCTAAGAGGAGAGATAAGTCTTGGATAACGAAGCACGCATGCTTTCTCAATGGAGCCCCGCCTGCCGCGGGAGGCCTGCCAGCAAAACAAAACAAAAATGGCCAAACAAAGAAGGCTGGAGGAAACGGCACTGGTCTAGGCTTGTTTGGCTGTCTACAGGCTTCATTCCAAGCTGCTGTAGCCAGCTATAAGTCTTTTATTGGTACACCCCCGTACAGGAGGCCCCACCGAGGTGGTGGTGGTGGTGGGGGGGTTTATAGTTCTGTTTGAGTGGGACTCATGCCAGCAGCTGAGTTCAAAGTGCAGTTCCTAGTAATTTGATTTAACTACTTTGTGTGTTTCATAGTTCAGGGGAGAAACAAGCGACCTGAAGTGATATTTCCTGATTTCCATCATTCTTGAGGTTTACACTTTAGGAGCATTGGGACCCCATACCCCCCCTCGCCTACCTACACCCAACAACTTTTCAAATGGATGCTATGTGGTTCTGAAATGCGTTCTGCTTTTCTTCTTGCAGATTACATCTATATCACTGGACATTCCAGACCTGGAAGGAATTAACTGTGATTGTTTCCTGTTTACCAATTCTATATATCTAATGGTTAAAGAAAAACAAAAAACAAAACTATTCGCCTATCTACCAGGTATTTGAATAATATTATTGTACGTGTATGAATAGAGAGAGACCGGAATTAAACGAAGGAAAAATTACAACGTGACTGGTACAAAAGATTGGTAAGAAGACATAAAACAAGAGGTTACGACTGGTTACTGTTAAAGAGAAGGAAGGAGGTTAACATTAGCATGTCATAGGACTGGGCCCTTATGTTTTCTCCATGTGATCTTCATCTGCCATACAGGAATGTTGTAAAACAACTGCACACCTATAAGAGAGAAATTCCGTCAATCAATTAGATAAGGGGGGTTCTGGTAAAATATTCCAATTATTGGAGTGTAACTGGAGTACGTACTTATGTGGCATAGCCCGCGTGTGTCGGTCTCAAAATTGAGTGAACGCAGGGAGTTGGTGATAAATCTTTATTTATCATTGATAAACAAAAGTAAAGATACATAAACACAAAAGTATCCTTTGGGGTATTATCTTATCTAAACTGACCTTTTAGTCTCTTGAATTCTAGGGGGATTAGATTGGAAACATGGGGATGTGCAGAATACATTACATCCTAATTGTGTATTGGGCTCTGCAATATGTTCCCACCCCCAAAATTTCTCAGGACAAGACACAGGGCAATACATCTTTTAATCAGTGTCTGTGAGTGAGTCACAGCCTATGCAAGCCACTAGAGAGGAATGATCATAACTGCTTTAAGCTTCACTTTTTGTTTTATTCTAGATGCACCTTGGTGCAATCTCAGTTCCACCGTCCCGTCATTAGTGCCATCCTGGGAAAGGGGGAAATTTGTGGGCTAACAGAAGTCACTCAGACAATGTGGAGATACAGAGCATAATGGCTTTCCTACGGCATAGAGCTTTTACATTTCCTGCAAGGGAAGACTCACATTTAAGCAAAATTGTGAATTGGATCACTTAAGATTAGGGTTCATTCAAAACTGAAGTAGAATGTAACATATGTTCAGTTTCCTCTGGTGTATTGACAACAGAAAAGCAAGCACATCATTTACTTTGAATTTACCGGAATGGTTTTTTTCTGTGTATAGACCTAACAAACTTGTCAGTCTCTGTATTTTAGGAATGCACACAAGTTTTCTCCTCCTGGAACTCCTTTTTATTTACACTGTAGTTTCTACACCCCTTCCTCGTCCCGAGCCCTCAGTGGGATTGAGCTTTATGTCGGTCTGTACGTCCCTGGGATGAAAGCGGCCCCTTTTGCGGCTACCGCTGTTGTCGTTGTCGCCGTGGCAACCTCTGTGCACAATGTGTACACTAGCCAGGATCATGGGCCTTAAGAAGGAAGTGAAGGGCATGCACAAGCACTGTGGAAACACAGGCTGCACACAAACAGCTGGAGACAGATTTTACGCCTTTGGCCTTTTTATGTTTGTCATTGATTTTTTTCAGAATTTCTCTGACACGCATTGCCACTAAAATGGCACTAAATAGGATGCATCCTGGACCAACAAGATTGCAAAAGCTTTGCAATGATCAACTTTTTCCCATTTCCACTTGGCACAACGAGACTTCAGTAAACATTGATTAAGCAAAATGAAATGGAAACCCCAATCCATCTGCCCTGGGTGGTCAATAGCAACTGGGCTTCCATTGTGAAACTGTGGCTTGTTCATGCTGAAATTAGAAACGTTTACATGCATAGGTACCCCTGAAAAAATTAATGAATTACTGTTTCTGGATAGTACACCTTGAAATAAACGAATGACAATCATTTCAGGTCAAGCCCTTAAAACCATTGCTATTCGTCCCAGGATGACTGGAAAGCTGGAGGCTTGGAAGCAGCTGGATGTATAAACCTTTATTTATGTGCTTACTAGAGCAGAACGCAGGCCCTTTCTGAGGGGAGAATCTAAGAGCAGACGTGAAGCAGCCTGGTGAACAGAGCTGAAACTGCTGTGAGAGACGTGCCTGGACCGGAGCTGTGGGGAATGTTCTGCGTTGGGGGGAAATGCATACCGCAAAGCATGATATTATCCATGCTCAATAGTTCTGGGGTTGCCGTTGCTTCAGGCCACTTTCGAAAGAAAAGCACTTTTTTTTTGTTTTGTTTTAAAGACAGAGAGGATCCCTGCAAAGCGTCGTGATTAATCCAAAAAAAGTGGTAAACATCAGAAGAACGTAATTAGACTGACTGGATTTCCCTGGGAATAAGGAAAAATATGGATCATATTGTCATCCAAGGCTCTGTGCCTGAATCCTCTTGGCACACAGGCCTTTCCGGCCTTAATCATGTGGTCGGTGGTGCTCAATGGTGGCACCATGTAAACTCCCTCCCCGGGAGCACTTCGAGCTGAGCTGATTGGCCGGTTTGCTCAGCCAATTCCCCGTCCCACAGGACTCGGCAGCATTGCATGAGGATCACCTCCCGTGAATCCTTCTGAACGGACCAGGGAAGGGAAGAGTTTGGGTCTGGAGAGGAGGAAGCCTTCTCTTACCTCCTCTTCACCTGCTCAGTGCCTGTTTGGGAATTCAATTTCAGAGGTGCTTCATCATGGACAGAATAGAGTCGCTGATTATGTCGGCTGCCGTGAAATGGGCAACTTTTATTTCATGGACAGAAGAAGGAAGTGACACTACAACAATGAAAAGCCTGCAAGCTAAAATAAAGAAGAAAAAAACACTGAAATATTGTGATTATAAAAACTAATTCTATAGGTTTCAGACACCTTAAAAAACAGAAGTAAAGTACATTAAAAACCGGCCAATATTTCTTCAGTTGTTGTTGAAATTTATTATCTACACTTGGATCGCTGGAAACATAGATAACCGCCCCCTGTTGGGACGAATAAAAGACCTGTCTGGTAGAATCCCGTACAGTCTACTGACTGACTGACCAACCCTGTGGTGAACACATGTTGCCTGAAATAAAGCCATGAACCGCACGGTGCCAGTTAGCAGAGAGACATATGCTGAAAGGCCTTGTCAGAACATAAGTCATATTAGCTTTCTGTGGTTTCTTATTCCAGTTCTCCATCCTATTTCAGCTTTACGCAAGATTATACTGTTGCTTAAAATGTCATTTTCGGTGCTTAATGTGTATATATATTACGCACCCCCCGACACATATTTTTAACCTTTATGCAGTGTAGCCTCATTACGTAATAGGTCCCTGAGAGAGGAAATCCTCTCCATATGTTTTGATTTAAGGATTTAAGGAAGAAAAATAAAAAGTGTGTGTGTGTCTGTATGAGAGAGAGAAGGGAGAGAGAAGGAAAGAAATGGCAAAGGTTGACAAAAGATATGTTTAACCCCTAGAGAGAAAAAAAACAAATACATTTCAGGATATGCAAACCCTGATGGCAATGTCCTCGTCTGATGTGTGGAGGCAGGAAGTGTGGGCTCTCTTCAAACACCCCCCCCCCCTCCCAGTCCCTCCTGTCTCCCTTGCGGGCTGAAATGGACAGCACACGGCTGGCTTTCTTAAGAGAGCGAGAGAGAGACGATAAGAATGTTGTTGTGTCTGTTATTATCAGTCGGCCGAGGGAAACCACATGGGGCAAGGCCGAGGGGGAAGGATGGAGCTGCCGCATTCCACATTGGTGCCTTTTCTCTCGGTTGTGTCTTGTGTTTCGGCGCGTGGTGTAAGGTCATACACATTTACACCTGCAAGACCTCGGTTTCACATTTGTTTGACCCCCCTGCACTCAGACAATCTCATGAATCAGGGCATGGCGGAAATCTTTGCGTTGCTAACAAATTAAAACGATTAAAAGAAATACGAATGGAGTTCCGTCATTTTAATAGGGGCTCTTTAAAAAATGTTTCAGTCCACTATAACGACAAATGTGAAATGTATCCCTGCTCTGCCAATGTGCAAACGCATAACACTATTTGATTCATTGTTTTTAATGACGAGGGCCACAGAATAATGACCGGTTCATAGCTGTGAAAGAGATGTGTGGCCGGCGGCGGGACAGCAGATACACACAGAGACCGTTTACATGTTCTTTACTGTCCTGTCTGTGTAACACCCATTTTCAGACAGTATTTTTTCCAGAGTTTTTAGTTGGCCACTGTGAGTGATTTATTTATACAGTTATTCAGTTTCAATGTTGATTCAATTTAATGATTTACTTCCTGATAATTACCAAGATTGCTTAAAAAATGCAATGAACGAGCTCCGGATATTAGTGCTTCAGTGATTTAATTAGATGATTTACTTCCTGATAATCAACTTGAGTGCTTAGCAAAGCAATGCAACTTCTCAGGATATTAGTGCTAAAATCGTGTTAAAATAATGACAAAACCTCCGTCAGCGTATCCGTGCTTGAGGATGTTACATAATTTCTATGACTACACTACGGTCCCACACCAGTCTAGTTTCACACCACTGCCATGCCAAGCATTACAGGTCTTTGTTTTCTTTGGGTTTAATAAAAAACACAAACAAACATAATTAATAAATCCGTGGAGGACGGAACATGTCCAAACAAACGTTATTGCCGGCATGGCAGAGAAGAGAGGCTGAGCTGGGGTTTGCTTCACAAACACAGGACAACTTTAGGGCATCTCCACTCTCTTTCTTCTAAATCTCTTTATGAATTAAAGATGTAGGGTACCTCTACCCAAAAACCAGGCCTGGCTGCAATAAACTCGCAGTGACCCACAAATCCCATCAGCCTCTGGCGTGCTGGTAGCCTGTCTTTGATTTAGAAACGTTATAGTTCTCAGTGCCCCTTGTATTGACCTGATCGCTTTCAATTAAGCTCTTGAATGGGAGACAAAAAAGGATACAGATATGACCAGGGTTACCAGGGTTACCAGGGTTACCAAGAGAAAGGGATGCCATTCCACGTTGGTGCCACAGTTGCTGGGGGGTTGTGGGAGCGTATTTGAACCTTCCCCATGCCAATAATAACAAGATGATCATTACTGTTTACTAGCTTATTACTTATACGCACTTACCATTATGCATTTTGCATTTTCGTATTATTTATACGGCTGGATATGTACTGAAGTACCTTGCCCCACCTGCAGTTCTGGGATTTGAACCAGTAACCTTCTGGTTACCTTCCAAATCTCTCACCCGAGCGCAACCCCATATGAAAAGCTTGTAATTTACCGGCGTCAGACCGCTGTCACAGAACATTAATAATAATTTTCAAGCTAAACCTCAGAAGCAGCAACAGTCCCGTTAGTTTACTTTTCTTTAAGGTTCCACACTGACTCTGTGTGTTTATGCCTGCGTGTGTGTGAGCCTTGGCCGCGTGATGCCAGTCTCTGACTATATGCAGGTCAATGTCAATGGGACTTAAGGGGGGTGGTGTACTGACAGCCCAGGAAGGAAGTAACTAAGCAACTCAACTCATTGCATACCAATATCCTTTGGCCTGAAATTAATGGATGGTTTCCTTCGGATTCATTGAACATGCCGTAGAAGTGGGTTGAGTTTGTGCCAGCACAGAAACACCAGGAAAAGCCTCTCCGCTAGGGAAATACTTCATGCTAACAATGCAGGTTGGGAAGATAGACAGTTGACACAATAAAATATGAATAAATCAAACTATTGGATAACTATTTGATTGCTAAGGCTAGACTAGCATGTTTAAAGTAGCAAAGTAGCTTTGTGAGCTAACGTTTCAGCAGCTGGGTTTAGTCCTTGCCATGCTCCGGGGGGCTCTTCTCTGTGCAACCTGTGTAAAATCATTGATTGATTGATTGCCAATGCCTTGCACTGACAGCCAGACATGAGGGCCGAGCACCACTGCACTTTCACACCGATGGCCAAACGCTGGACGTGGGAACAGAGCGCCCTCACTGGCACCGCGCTTCGCCAGGAGGCACGCGTCCGTTCCCCCGGAGCTGTTCTCCGCGTTCCGGAACGGTCGGCTCCTGGGACCATGCACCTGGCTCCAGGGCCCAGCTGCAGACAGCACAACATCATTAGGCTAAGGAGTAGTAGTGCGGGGGGCTGGAGAGAGAGAGACCATGTAACCTGACCCAGTGCGGAGAATTATCACTTTGTGACCTGACGATTCTCCCGTCTCTCCCGTACCTGTCCTGTCCAGTTCCGTAAAAAATATTCTGTTAAAATCTCCGGCGTGCCAATTAGGCCTAAATTTAATCAATTTACAACTAAACACGCATAAAGAAGTTTGTCATGGTTGTGATGCACAAAATCTTTTAATACTCTCATTACTTTTGAACAAGACAAACTGAGAGAAAACTGTTTCACACTAGGTTTACCAGCAAGCATGAAAATCCAGCACACAGCAATACAGGGATATAACAGTACACTTTGGGTAATTAATTAAATCTTTTATTTACTTTTACTATTTTAAACCTGTTTATTGTGTCACTGGGGTTCTGAAAGCAGGAAGCTAGATGTTGTAAAATAGACATTGAATGGAACATTAACATTAAAATTCTACTATCTGATAAAATAAATGCTCAGCTTTCCATGGCCCACGTATCCATATAGCCTGCACAGTCAAATCTGCCTCTTTATAGAGGTTATCGTTTAAATATTACCCCCTTTTTTTTCCTTCGGAATCGATAGACTTGTGTAGCAATATCTCAGGAAGCTTATGCTAAAGACATGGCTGCCAGAGGATGTTTACAACAAGATTTGTCAACCTCCCAGATGGGCCCCAATGCAAACTCGTGATCCAGAAGGCTTGCCAGAGCAGAAATGTAGAAGTTTAAGCTTCCCAAATCACTTTTAAAAATGAGCAAGATTTATAGTATCACATTTGGCTGTCTGAAAGTGGTAGGACACATTCAACTTTCTTGAACTATTATGTTATGTTATGTGGGGCAACAGGCAATCAGGAAAGTGTTATGGCTGAAGTACCAGATGAAGAGTGTTAGGGGCGTGAGCGCACCGCACAGCTGCAGCGCTTGGGATAACCTGACTGCGTTTAACTCCTGCGCCTCCAATCATCCGCCAAGTCCAAAACGCGTCCTCACACATTTCAAATGCAGAAAGAAGCAAAGTCAACCTAAGCAAACACTGTAAATCTGAAATACAAAATTAAAAAAAAACTAAATTCTGAAATTACTTTGAATCTTACTTTTGTTTTTAAATTTTGAATGACTGCCCGAAACATTTATCAGCTCTGATCCGCCTGTGTTGTAGGTTTCAGCTGCACTCCCTGATGATGTCCATGCTTGTGCTCCATTTAAAGGGCTGACTGTGCTTAATCCAAATTTTCCTGTGATCCTGTTATCTGGTTTGGAGGATCACTTCACTGCACACTTTAATGGGGTCTGACTTTAATAGAGTGTATGTTGTGGTTGGTTTGACTTTTTCTAAACCCCTTTCATGACTTTGAAAACTCCCGTTACATTCCCCCACGAACCGTCTTTTGTTTCAAGCACAAGGGCTTTTACAAGTTCTTTTGAGGGGAAAAAGTTCACAGTATAAATATGTCTTTGAACTGTTTATATTAATATTATGGTTAGCCTTTTTTGAAGATATCAGGATATTAATATGATGAAAGGCGAGCCTAATGTGACATTCGCATATTCACACACAATGTGACACGCATATTCACACACAATGTGACACGCATATTCACACACAATGTGCCACGCATACTCACACACATTGTGACAAGCATGCAATCACACATAACATGACACAAA
>JAOVYW010005029.1:1770-12604 GCA_025775045.1 Hiodon tergisus | reverse complement strand
GGGGTGAGGAGACAGAGAGAGAGAGGGGGGTGAGGAGACAGAGAGAGAGAGGGGGGTGAGGAGACAGAGAGAGAGGGGGGTGAGGAGACAGAGAGAGAGAGGGGGGTGAGGAGACAGAGAGAGAGAGGGGGGTGAGGAGACAGAGGGGGAGGAGGAGGTGGTGAGGAGACAGAGAGAGAGAGGGGGGTAAAAGAGATAAAATGGCCCTGTTAAATAGCTTGTTGGATGTTTCAGTTAGTGTAGTGAATGAGGAAGTTCTAAGCATTGTTAAACATGTCTCTAGTTATAAATACAATGAACACTAAGTAGAGGCCAATATATTGTAAAAGCTGTAATGTAACTTTATTAAATCAATAATGTTTTAAGTCAATACAGCATGCATACATATAACTTTTGGAGGTGGGGTGGGGACATAATTTTTCCAAGTGGAAGTATTAATATGCATATCAAAACTAGGTTTCAGTTTGCATGAGAGAAAAAAAAAACACTCAACTTGGTTCCCAAGAATTTATTATAAAGACAAGATATCTTTCCCCATAGATCAGTGTACAGAATCTGCTTTTATTTGGTGATATTTCACAATTACTTTTACAGTGTTGATACTAGAGTAAAAGAGCCAAGGCCAGGCATTCATCAGAATAACCAAAGATAAGGGTATCGCAGTCTTTATTAATGGAGATACCTTTAGTAGACACTGATATATTTATATTTATGATTTAGGTATACTTCACAGGCTCAGTTGTAGAATGATCAAGCAAGTGGTGCAAAATTAATTCAAAATCTGTAGGAGCCCCCCCGATGGAAACACTTTATGAAATGAGGATGCCTTTAGTAGACACTCTGATATATTTAGTGCAGTTACTCGTCTATTCAAACCGCTGTGAGTCAGAGTTTAAAAGACTCTGGTTGGTCACCCAGCTTTTAACATACAAGGAAAAGCAACAATATGCTCCTATGCTTTCTGGCACAGTAAGTGTATAAGACACAAGACAAGTGCCTTCCTGGCTGCAATTTAAAACTAGCCGTCCAGACTGTGGCGTCCAGGAGTGTAGCGGTCCGGACAAGTGCCTCACTCGGGGCTTTGGGAGTAAGAGCACGGTGTGTGGAACAGTAGTGGACCCTCCGTGAGACGGACGGAAGGGCACATGAATACAGGAGATGTTCTTCACAAGACTTCTTGGGCTCTTGCACTCGAGACGGAGGAATAAATCGGTCAGATAGCATAACGAAGAGAAAGCCTTGGGCCTATCTGCAGAACACCGCCTCAGGGGCTGAGAGATTAAACACAAGCTGAGCATTCTGCAAAGCCATCTGAGAAGGTCATTGAACAGCCATCCAGGATAATGGGGTACCATGTTCAACCCCTGAAGGCATGGAGGTCTCAGACCTGTGGAACAACTGGCGTGAAGGAGAAGAGCCTCGGGCATTGCTGTTGTCCAACGTCATCTCAACAACTCTGCCCCCTCACGAACTTTCAGGAGATGGGAGAAAGGGAAGAACATTAAATAAAGACCAAAGCTCATTCCAGGTCTACCTCATATCACCCCTCATAACTTATTAACGTAGTTGAGCTTTTCGAGCATCAGTTTGCTGCAAAAAATGATGTCACTCTCTAGTCAAGCGTCCTTTTGTTTCCCCAGGAGTCTCCTACACACTGACCTGTGGTCTGCGGTGCACACACACAAATTGCCCAAAACGACATACTACTTGGGATACACTACTAACCAGATCATCATAAACTGCTCAGCAAAAGCTGATCTCACCATCAGCCAAACAAAATGAAAGTCCATACGTGTCGAAGCCATCCTGTATCTGTGATCTGGACTACCTACCGTAGATCAGCAAGGCCTTCATAGTTTTCCTAACGTATACAGCAAAACAAGATCTCAAACCTTCTCTACATCCTCCGAACGACAATGCCATCACTTCCAACGTGCGTCCAACTCAACAACCGGGGCACTACTTCCTTCTTCAATTTACATCACGTTGTGTAAAACTCTGGCCTGATGGCCGGAAGGCAGCCCAAGCCCCGGTGTGGGAAACGTATGACAGCGCGCGCTGTGAGAAAGCCGTCTTTAGGCCAGAGAGAGGATGTGAGCGTACAGTGTGGAAGTCTGGTCAGACTGAAAGGGAAGATCACAAGTTCCTCGTTGTTAAGAGTTAAATGGTTTGTGACAAAGAGGGGTAACTATGGAGACTACGTACTCCACACCATCACACCCAGTTTCTGTCAGACCTGTTTTTACTCACTAAAAGTGGCTTTCCTTGTTTCAGCTAGGCTGGAAGCATTCTATCCTTGGTTCACGACAAGAACGTCTGGCCAAACAGTGTCAGGTGGAAGGGGCTGCATTTTGTCAGCATAACAGAGTAGGTCATGGTTGTCAGCTTTGTCCGTTTGGTGATATTTTCAAGACTTCGGTTGAAATACCGGTTTCAACATTTTTACATTTGGAATCACGAGTATTTGTTAGTTTTTCCCTCCAATTTTAAACGGCCAAACGGATCGCGCCTAGTTACCACCAATCCGCCTCTGCAGAGAATGTAGGACCAGCCATCCACCAATCATAGTCTCCTTCACGCCACCCTTCTCTTTAACACTCTGTAGACCAGAGCCAGCAGAAGACATCCAGCATCGACTGGAAGAGAAGCACGTCCCTCTCACTGGCACCGCCAGCCTCCAGGAATCCGAGAAGCCCTCAGGAGATGCAACTTAGCAACGACCAGAGGGAAACCCACTCGATTTCTACGCACAACCGGGATTGTGAACAACAGGCTTAGAACCAGCGAAGCTCAGCTCATAAGACCCAGTCGATGCTCAGACTAACCTTATACAGACTAAACCACTTAGTAGGTCAACTCTAAGCTGCTGACAACACGTGTAAGAACGTTTCTACACAATGAAACTCAAACACACTTTTTATACTGTGGGGTTAGAGTAATTTCCCCCCAAAATTTGCCTTGAAACAACTAACATTAAAGTTACTCGATAATACCTTTTCATGGTATAGAATATGCAAATGAGATATCCATAACCTGCCATACATCTCAGGTTACAGTTTTCTGACTGCTAACGGTGCTAGACAACAAACACAGGAGTTTAGTTTTAGATCCAGGAACACTAATAGGATTCAGTGAGAGACCTGGGGGAAAAAGACGACAGATGAAAATAAAAACTATGAATAAAAACCTAACATTTTCCCACTTGGCTGAGAGGAAGGTTTGCTAAACGTACGTGTAAATAAAGGTGAAGAAGCTAAAAAAAAATGAGGTCAGAATCAGCAAAGCTGAAGAACGGACTCGGGAGGAGCTCGAGATAAAAAAGCACGTGTTTGGCACCGGCAGGACGCTTTCAGTAAGTTTTCCAGGCATTGGAGGAGGAAACACGTCTGAGAATATATCAGTTTTCGTGCGATCTAAAGCGTCACCTAAACGACCGTTTTAACATCGCCCAGGAATCGCTAAACGTCAATGCTCAATGTTATTTTAGCCCTTTACGCGACCGTTATCTGAAAAGGGGAGTGTTTATCTGCCACTGCGTAGTTCTTTGTAGAGAACATGCAGAGACTACGGCTAAATTCAAATGATTTTTCATTTTCAATTACACCATCACTGATAAACTGCGTACAAGGGCTCAGATCATTGGATGAAACCCTCTGCCTATGGGCCCAGATATTGATTCACCCCTTTCCGTGGTAAACAAAACCACATTCAACCATGTCTTCGGTTCAGGTTCAATCAGCTCATCAGAACCACACGGATGAGAACAGTATCATCAGGATGGGATGAACTCGTTTCCTACGGAGGACTTTGCAGAACAATAGACCCATGGCAACAGAACTATAAAAACGCGTGGATGACCACAGAACAGCCTCCACAACGTTAACGTCAGTTTCAGGTCTTTTGACAACCCACAGACGGATTACCTACCATCAAGTAATATGTTTGCTCCCACACCCCGTACCGTGAAGATCAGATCGCAGACCACGAGGCCCAGAACCCTCCTTTAACAAAACCAATGACTCACCACCCCCCCCCCCCCATGCGAGAGCCGCCAGTCCATCTCGGGTTACCGCTTCCACCAGCTCTAAGCTGCTACATGGTGGATCCTTCATTTAACAACTTTATCCAACGGAGGAGCCCAGGCCTATCAAACACACACTAGCAATACCCCCAACCTCAAACCCATATATTTCCCCTCTGGTTGACATTCTTTCACCAAGGTTCCCAGAACCAATCCTTTCCCTGGGTTTGAGAGTGCCGTCAAAAACGCTTGTCCTGCAAGCTATAAATAGGCGGCAGGAAAATAACCGCTCGCGTTCTCCATTTTCTCAACGTTTTACCAGACTCCTACAGAAAACCGCCTGCAAACAAATAGGCCACCTACCTGGGTCGTATCTTCGGTCACGGAGAATATCCCAAAAATCTCAGTTTCCCAGTTCCTTTCTTACCCGATCACATGAGGCCAAGAGCCAGGCGCGCGTGCACTCACACCAAGCGAGGACGACGGAGAAAGTCAGAAATAGTGACACAAGCAGCCACGCACCCACCCCCCACCCCAACACACAAAAACACAGATAAGCATGGCAGCTGAGTTAACGCAAGGCTACTATAAATATCTGGATGGCACTACCCTGTTTGGGAGCCGGTAACAAACGTTGATGCCGGACACAGAAAAGACGTTTAACAAAAACAGAAACGGAATTCATTTGACAATTTGCAATTCTTACACATTTATTTTTAAGTCATTTATGGCGAGACCTGCAGATGCAAGGATAAAGAAACTATAAAGGACTATAAAAGACAACAGAAAATTGGGAGTGGATCTTCTCTAGGAACAGACAGAAGCCAACAAAGAGGTTGGGTGGGAGAATGCGAGAAAACAAACCCGCCTATATAAACACACGTATCCGGACTCCGCGTATCTCAACCCCATGGCAACAACCCAATTTTGAAAGAATCCAAACTGAGGCCACGGGCTCCTGAGAGCTGACCCCGTCAGCTGTCTCCCGGCTTTGACGGACAACCCCAGCTGGGAAAGGGGGCGGAGCCTGCAACAGAAGTACGGACAGACCTGGTAAGAAGGAACTGAGAGGGACTGCTCCAACGGTCTGTAGTTTATGCTACAAAATTGCCAGCAAGACGGAACAAACGTCGACAGACTACACACACAAAAGCAGACCGCCACACTGAAGAAAAGAAAATGAGGGTGAGAAGTTCTGGGACTAGGAAGACCGGTGGGACACCCGAACCCCCGAGCATCCACCAGGGATGTGCAACGTGACACTGAAGTGTGAAAAGCAGCCTGGGCCGACGTCTCGGGGGGGCGGGGGGGAAACCCAACCCCCACCCCAAAAAAAATCAGACGAGATTGGCAGGGTGACACAAAAAGGGGCTTTTATTTCTGAACTGTTTGTTTATATAAGCAGTCCGACACACATGTTCCTAGCCGTTTCAAAACAATATCATTTAAAATAAAATTTCAATTAATAACAATCATTTATAGAATATTATCAATAATAATCATCATCACCTTAATAATAATAACCCCACAGACAGTAGTAGTTGCGTTGTTTGTGGCACAAGAGACTTCATCACAAAGACTTTCTCTGAAGACTGTAAACTGGTAGTTCTATAGCACAGTGTCCTTTGGAAACCAGACTCCGGGCAAAAGTACATGAACTCTCAGAACAAGGAGGGCTAGCTCCCCAGACAGACAATAAATATGAGCGCAAAAAATATCTGGATTAAAAAATAAAATGACTTGTAGGTACAATATCTAAAGTTATGTGCAAGATCTGAACCGATTTTTCACCACAAACAGAGCACGTGTCGAACCCCAAGCCTACCAATAATTCTCTCACCGGCACCCTAAACATTTTAAATAAACCTAGCCCATTTTTGTCAATTCATTTACACACATATGCCATCAAGTTCACATAAAAGTTTTTCCATTTAATGTTTCTTTTCCTTTATTTACTTAAAAAAAAAAAAATTTTTATTTGCTGGCTATTTTGCAGATCTGTGTTTGTCAGACAAACACACTTCTACGAAATGAACAGACACGCAAAAGATTGAGTGAAGCAAACAGTGTCAGCGAAATGAAAAGTTATGAACCCTGAAACAGCAATTGGAGGTCAGGGAATGGGGGCAGAGAAACGGGACAAACTGCGATTCCTCCTCTCACTCAGGTCTCTCCAACCACCGACTCCTGACAAAAGTGAGCTCCAGGCCAGACCCGGCCAGGCCATTCACCAAGCACTGCTCGAGCCCTCCTCTCCGCTCTCTCTGGTCAACACGTACCGATTGAGGCGCTGGGTGCTTCAGACGCAGAAAGGTCTCGAGGAATGGCAGAATTGTACGCAGCGGTGCTGGTTCATCAGGGGGAAACAATGGGATGATCAGATAAACTTTTATTTTTATTTTTACTGAACCTTTTCATTCAGTCACTCAGCAGCAATTACTGGACACGTTTTTTGGCACACAAGTCAGGTTGGGGTGTCAGACTGGATCAGAGACTTACAGATGTTCAAACACATCTGTAAGTGTGATGAAGGGTCTCTCCAAGCTGGCAGTTTCCTCCTTTAAAAGCATATCCGATTTCTGGAACCCTTCCCTACCTACAGAATCGCACACATATTGAATCTATCCATCTGAAAAGAAATGTTACTGCATTGAATTAAAACCTGAAAATCTCAGTGACTATCTTACAAAAACGTATTCTCTCTTAACTAGCAGTGCTTTGCTTTCATTCTATAAAACCAAACTTTGTTGACCCTAAAAGAACGCACAAAAATACTCTTTATCAAAACAAAAAGACACGTAAGCCAGAGAACTCTGCATTCTGTGTCACATTCAAAAACCAATAGTAAAATTTAAATCATACTGAAACCAAGAAGCCGTGAGGGTAGAAGACGCACCTGACCCCTGCTGGAGTTGTCTACCTGCCTCACACACGCTAATTATACAGCAGTCTTCTCACCGTGGGGCGCGTTTGTGGGGCGAGACATGCTCTTTCCCAACAGACGGTCATCCTGTCAGATCCAGGCAGGCCGTTTTCTGCCTGTGCTCTAGCGATAAGGGTAAGTGTATGTTTGCGTGTATGTGAAAGTGCGTCTATTTGGCTGGTCGCCTGTCTGTCTGTCTGTCTTCCTCTGCCTACAGACTTCCTGCTCCCTGTTAAAGCGATTGGCAGCACTCCTCACCCTGCAGTGAAGATACCCAGACCAGCACGCAGACCCTCACACGCGAGCGCGCACACACACACTCTCACACACACACACACACACACACACACACACACACACACGCTCTCTCTCACACACACGCTCTCTCTCACACACACGCACGCACGCACCTCCCCTATTCTGAGGAATGCACGCATACCGTTGATTCATTGGTGAGACAAATGATTGAAAGCTGTCGAGACACCCTCCCCCCCCCCCACACCCAAATCAAACATAGGGACAGAAACACAAACAGGCAGGCAGATTATTCCCCACATATACAAACATTTTCAACAGGAGTATACTGTAGATGCACGGAGGGTTTTTTCCTCTATATACAGTCAGAACAGGGCTCCAACCAGCATGCTCTGAACATTTTTCCGACATCCATCTCCCCGACAACGTCCGGCACGTTCCCTGGCTTCATGGCTAAGGCAGAAATTCTCTTCCAGATGGAGAGGTTGGCCGATCTGCTCTCTCTTCACGCCTCCTTAAAGCAACACTTTTGCTTGGGCGGGAGTTCACAAGTGTTGATATCTGGAGCCGGTCCTGGGTTCAGCAGACATCCTGAAGTGTCTCTGGTAAAGTGTTTATATTGGTGCTCAATGCACTTCTGTATCTTTGACAGCATGGGGGCGGGAGGGGCGGGTCCCAGGGAAAGGGGGCGGGCAAAGTCTTTTATTTTGTATTTAATAATTCAATTCAATTATAATAATAATAATTAATTCAAACAAAATACATTCTAGCCAAATGGAATGCTTACTCACGACACTAAAACCTTTCCCTGATGAGTGACGTACACACACTCAGAGACACACACACACACACACACACACACACACACACACACACACACACATCACGGTTTCACTGAAAATAAAACTCCTTCCCCATTTTGGTCCTTCCTTCCTTCCTACTCCCCCTCCCCCCTCGGTGGAGGAACCCACACTGCGGTGCTAATGCACCCCGCCCCCCCCCCCCACCCCGTGCTCGCTCCTCAGTGGTACAATCCTTCCTTCGCCCCATCCGTGTGTCCCAGTCAGGCAGAAAAGCGAAGGCCCGATGAGGCCTGGGGAACGGTTAATAACCCCAGCTGAGGAGGAAGGAGCTGGTGATCGGGGGAGGGATGAAAGTGAAAGGTCCAATCGCTCCAGTCCACAAGCTAATCTGTTCTAATCTTTATACTACTGAAGCCAGTCAGTGGTGCATAAGCACATGGAGTGTCTGTTTCACTGCACTTGAAGGAATGCTGAAGGAATAAAACCAGCTGGGCTTGTAACTGACAGGTAAACAAACCAACCAAGAATGAGCTCTTTCTTTGGTCACCTCTTCCAGCAGGGCCGTCTTCCGATTTTCATCCTTTGATTGGCTGAGCTCCTTGATTGGACTACAAAACAAGTTCCAGTTGGAAAGTTACGAATATCCTGCAGTACCAGCATTTGGCTCTGTGTGGATGGGACGGGTTAGGGGGTCATTAAACGCCGAGCCAATCAGGGGACTTTCCTAAGCAGACATTTCCGCGAACTGCTCCTGCTTTTAACTGACACAAAACAAAACTGCAGGGGCCCAAACCTTAGCTAGAGGGCGCCAGAAAGCAGCAGCTGTGTGCTGGAGTCCACATCCACTGGCAGTCCAGTTGGCTGGCGCTGCATGGCAGGGGGTGAGGGAGGAAGGAAGAGCGAGCGAGACGGGGAGAGAGAGAGAGAGAGAGAGACAGAGCGAAAACCGGTTTCCGGCAAGCACCCGCCGGTTTCACCTCTCTTCCAACCCGGAGTTCCCAGCATCCTTGCTGGGTCTCCCCGGGGAGCTCCAGGCTCACGCTTCAGGACTTCAGGGCTTCACAGCTCGGGGCGTGTTGGCGTGCCATGGGGCAGTCCTGGCTGCAGGCCTTTACTCTGGGCTGGGACGACGAGAGCAGGAATGGGGAGGAAATGCTACAGCTGAGGGGTTGAAAGATGGGGGGGGCGGGGTCAGACACGGGAGGAGGCAGGGCTGGGGCGTGAGGGGCGGGGGAGGAGTGTGATTGGCGGCTCACAGGCCGTTGCTGTTACGATGCGTGAGCGGCGGTTTGGAGAGCTCCACCACGCCGGTGCGGACCTTGCCGATGACTTTGGGGGCGCGGCGGAGAAGCTTCTGGGCCTCCGTGAAGGCATCCGTCAGTTCCTTCTTCCACTGAATAAACTCCGGGTCGCTCTGAGGAGGAGCAGACACAGCACTCAGGCCCGGATCAGAGCTCGCGCACGCGGACACGTGCACGCGCACAGAGCAGAGCTCACAGACACTCACACACACGGACACACACGGACACACGTGCACGCGCACAGAGCAGAGCTCACAGACACTCACACACGTGGACACGTGCACAGAGCAGAGCTCACAGACACTCACACACACGGACACGTGCACGCGCACAGAGCAGAGCTCACAGACACTCACACACACGGACACGCGCACAGAGCAGAGCTCAGACACTCACACACGCGGACACGCGCACAGAGCAGAGCTCACAGACACTCACACACGCGGACACGCGCGAGCAGAGCTCACAGACACTCAGTCACAGGCCGTTAAAGGGGGAAGCCTGGCTAGAGAAGTACCCAGGCTACCCAGCGTACCTCACACTGCAGGACAAACTGTTTCCCTCCCTTGATCCTCAGCAGAATGCACTTCTTGTCCTTGATCTGTGTTTCCTCCACAGTCATGATCTGCTCCATGGTCAACAGGTTTTGCTGAGGGAGTGAGAGATAGTCGCATGTGAAACACGGGCAGGCAGAGGGAAACACAGACTAACCCCTTTAACACAGACTAGCACTATCCCATATCACAGCAGTTGGAGAGTAAAGAGCACTATCAGCACTGGGAAAAGCCACTGAAACGCAAACCAATAAAACCATTTCAGCTTCCCTGTATCTCCTTCAGACACAAGGAGTCAAATATAACATGATCTGGACATTCGCACATACCAACAAAAGTTTCCTAGAAACGTCGCTCATCTCTGCATTTACAAAGTCGACAGTCTCACACCAGAAAGCACCGTTACAGGGCCAGACGGCGCACCGTTACAGGGCCAGACGGCGCACCGTTACAGGGCCAGACGGCCCGGTGCTGGCCTGCTGTTACAGGCCAACAGCTACACTGAGAACACTCAGGAACATGAGAGGGTAGGCCAGAAACATACTGGTCCTGATTAACTGGTTTCTATGCAAATTCATGTTGGAGCAAAAATCTAACTAGAGAGGTACCCCTGTACAAGAGTTTGCCAAGCACCCAACCATTGTTACACCAGCGTGGGCCTCATGTTGTGACAGAGTCACATCCACATCCTGAGAGGTCAAAGGCCAGTCAGTCAGACCACCAATCAGCACATTTCAGATCATTAACTGTGCCATCCGTGGTGACCTTCTCCACTTGTCTAGTGGATCACCTCAGGAATACTCGCAGTCCACATATTTCTACTGCATTCCCTTCATCAGAGAGGATTCACATCCAGGACAGCTAAACAAATGACTAAAATGTAGTGAGACGGAACAGTGGCTAAGGGCTTGGATTTGAGACTAGCAGGAGGCTTCTCAGCACTTCACAACCCAAGGGCTTGGATTTGAGACTAGCAG
>JAOVYW010005024.1:0-12609 GCA_025775045.1 Hiodon tergisus | reverse complement strand
CCCCCCCCCCCCCCCCCCCCCCCCCCCCCCCCCCCCCCCCCCCCCCCCCCCCCCCCCCCCCCCCCCCCCCCCCGCCTTTCTTTAGAGGTGGCCTTTGTTACTTGGAACAATTGTAACTTAATCTGGTGGGAGATAATAGCCCTGGTGACACTGCTGCCAGTGGACTGGTTCTTCACCATAGCCTTGAAGGAGACAGGTCTTTCTCCCTTTCACCTCTTTCTGACTTTGTCTTGTCTTTGTAAGGCTTTAGAGGCCATGCCTCCCCATTCACCATTGTGACTCTGGCTTTTGACCATTCACTCTCCACCTCCTCATTCAATTGTCCCGGGGACCAGTTCTGCCCACCGCCACTTTGAAACATCTTTATATCATGTGTCTCTTTTTAAATGGCCTCCTCCACACCTAATAGCTGGAGGATTTCCCCCCTTCTGCTGCAAGCTAAATCCTCTGACCTGCAGTTTACTTGTGTTCCATGTACCTGATGGTACATAGTTTTACCATCAGGTTTCAAAAAGTTTAACACTCAGCTTTGTGGCTTCCCAAAAGATTCTTTTATTGACACGTCCAAAGTCTTCTTTTACGCTGTAATTGAAAGTTCCCCGGCAGTGCATTTTATTAATTTTATGTTTTATTTTCCGTTTTGCAGTCAATGTCCTGGGTTACGCAATGTATCGTTTTCCGTTCTGTTTGTACTTCTTTAAGTGCTTTTCTTCATTGCAGGTTATATAGCTGCTGTTTTACTGTAACATTGCAGTAACCCCATTATTCATCATATGAGCCTGCAGATAAACTGAAACGTCTTAAGTCAAAGGAAAACTACTTCTTGAAAATGTGTCCCTTTTTAGGTTTACATGGAATCTTGCAGATTTAAACAATGCACTGTAATTATTTTAACATTTTGATCCACAGAGGTTGTTGCTATGCAGTAACAATGGAAGTGGCGTAGCCATTTTCCATTGTACTGGGGGGTGGAGGTAGTGTTGCTTTAGGCCACTGCAGGGGTTTCCCCATCATTGGAATACTGTCAATACGAGTGGTCATCTACAGTTTCATAGTTCTACATGACCCCCCCCCCCCCCCCAGCGCTACGGTTAGCACAGGTTAGCACAGACTTGCAAAGACCTGGGTTGAAAACTGCCCCCTCCCTGCCCCCATGAACCATGGTTGTCTTTCAAGACCTTTTGTTTCTGAGGGCCAGAGCCCTACCGGGAGGTACAAAGCATTTCTCACACTGAGGGTACTCCTGAATTTTCAATGGAACCCCTATGTCAATTTTATTCTTATTTTAGGTTTAATGTTTCCATAGCAACCTCATCTACTTCCGGCAGCAGCTGTCTTCTACAGCAATGCATTTTGATCTCAATGTGTATCTCTTTGTATCTCTCCCAGACACTCTCGATCTCTGCATGCCAGTGGCGTTTGCTATCTGATGCAACACTTCCAGCAATGTTGTGAGGTGGTAGAGTTCAGATGAGCCATATTGTACCTACACTCTGGTTACATTTCTGTGTGTGTGTGTGTGTGTGTGTGTGTCTGAGAAGGGTCCTCACACAGGACCATTTTCTGTTGGCATTACTGTAATTTTGTTCTATTCCAGGTGCTAGGTGTAATTTCTGACGCACTCTGCTCAGTTAACTACTTTTTTAGTTCCACAAAATCATAGTTGGTGCTCTGCCACAACTATGATGATAATGGTAGAATACCCATCCCCAGAACAGACATTAGGGTTAAAAGTGATGAAAATTAATCCAAGTTCCTCCCTGGTGTCTTTTTATATGCTGTGACAAATATCTTCTTTAACTTAAGTCTTAGACATGCCTATGTCATTTTCATAGTTGAGACATATTTCTGTAAGTTAATTTAGAAAGAACCTAAGCACATTACAGTTTTGCACCAAAAACCGGGCAGTTTTTTTTAAACAGAACACTGGGTTCTCAATAAGATCGGCAAGCAGTGGGTTACTTTTTTCTCCATGGTGGCAGGCAGCTCCGTTGACAGTGAAAAAGAGCTTGTCTCGTAGAAAACCGAGAGGTCACATCTGGCTAATCGAGCAGCGGCGAGACTGCACGTTTGAAGGCTTTGAGTTGGTAATGGTTAACCAATTGAAGAATGCCTTCTTTGAAATATAGGTATATATTTAAATTGATTCATTATTTGATTTAAATCTGGATTTGTGGTTAATTATTATCTCTATAGCAGACATCCAAATAAGGGATAGATTAAAATTAGCAGTGATAGTTCACTGTGGTTAAGTCATAAACCTTAAATATACATGTACAAAAAATACTTTTATGTTGAAATTAATTAGTTTAGAAGATATTATTATTCAAAGGGTTGTGCAGAAACATTAAGGCATGATGCAGTTATTGGTAGTTCATTAAACAATGGAAAAAATCAGTCAATATAATTGTGCAGTAACTGTTTTAGAAGTAATTTTAATTATAATCTTACTGGCAAAAAGAAGCTGGTGTGCTTTTTAGGAGTTTTGCTGTGACTAGTCCGAAACTGATATGGATGTGCTCAAGGTCTGTTTTGAAATCTTTTGAAAGTTTATTAGGAAGATGGCAGGAACATCAGAATCAACCTTATATGAGTCTATTTCAGTGTCCAAACTAATGGCTAAAGACTAAAGACTTTTAGTGATGTTTTAATTGGCAAATCAGGTGTTTGACCTGAAGGCCAGAGCCAGTCAGTTTCTGTGGTGGGCAGATGGCAACCGAAACTAAATCCTGACTTTAGCTTGACTGCAGTTTGATGGGAATCGGGCAATCCCCGGTCAAGAGATGGCTTTTAAATCCGCTAAAATCCGGTGTCTGAGGTGGGTTTAACTTCCAAACGCAGGGTTTTTAGTTTTGAGTCTTGATGTCTTTGTTAACTTTTTAAAACTTTACATTTAAAGCATTTTGTGGCTTTTTGTTTGTTCAGCTTGTCTTCCACAGTTAAAAGCCAATTAAGGTTAAAATCGTCTGACACTCTGGCCCACCCGCTAATCTCTGTTTACGATTGGATTTCAAATGATTTAAAAGTAGAGCTGTCATATTAGAACCTTACAGAAAGAGAGCTTATTGCTGTGGTGGTACATTGGGCATTACATCTATAATGCATTAGGCTCTTCATTATGTCTACAATTACAAGGTTTATGGCAGTTATCTTAATTTATGCTACAGTTTCTCGACGTTGCAATGGTTAGTTAAAGTAGAAAATACATTTATTATGCTAAAATTGAATTGTATATAAAAATAAAACTTTCTGTCTTGGTGCACCTTAGTTGGCACACATGGGGAGTTTGATGATTTTGACAGGAAAAAACAAAAAACAAGATTCTCTCTCATGCTCAAGGTCCCATTCATAAATGCACACTATGTGCAGGTGTTAATCACCTCTTCTAACATACACTGTTAATATAAGGGCACGCGTACATTAGAAACTGAACAAGCAGGGCAAGATCCAGGACATCTTTAAATATAAAAAAAAACTAAACAAAAAAAGAGGACATTTTCCGGGACAATGGCAGCCCTATTTCATTTGTATTTAATTTTTCAGTATCAGATTTTTAATACTTGGGCTGATTTTTGCCCTATTTAAAGTTTTTTTTTTTAGTAGGAAGTTGGCCAGGTGTCGAGTGTGTCTGTAGCATTTTTTTCGGATAATTTTTCATTATCTCCGTTATGGAATTAACTTCGTCCCCTCTTTCACCTCTTTCAATCATGAAGAGGTTTTTAATTTTTTTTTTTATAGCATGGATCTGCTGCAAAAGGTTTCTGCAATGCCATTGATTGTTTATGAAGACATTTCTTATGTTATATTAAAATCTATTATACACAAATAATTTCCAGTTTAATATGTTTTGCAATGTTGCTTGTGTTGTAGTCGCATCACATGCAATAAATTACGAGAATGTCTTGTATGAAAAATTACTGTGGCCCATAAATGTAATAATGAACTGATAAAGCACATGATTTCACACTTAAACATTCACAATTGACTCTCTTAGTCAAGTAGGAAGTCAGACAAAATTAAAGCTTAATAATAGATGGTCAATACTGTGAAGAACAATGAAGACTAATTCTCTCATCTCATTTAGGCAAACCCAGGCTTTTGGAGTGCTAGGAATGAAGATAAAACAAATGCCTGTTTATGACTGTACTAATCTAGAGTATACTCAAAAATGTTTGAGTTTGCATACATAAGGAATTTAGAAACTGAGAAACTAGCGGTAAAATAACTGAAGAAGCTGTTTATTCAAAGTTGGAATCTACCGTTGTGTGTGTGGTGGCGCATCAGCTAGAACCGTATGGACCGCTAGACCTCCACATGGTGACTGTGGACCAGCAGATGTTCCTCACTCCTGCCCTGCAGCTGGTTGGGCCAGCGGAGCCCATTAGCACCGGGTCACTAAAGCTGCGTCGCTTCCTCACAGGAGATGGGGGAGGGGGCACCAGACCACAAAGGTCATGTTCACGGGCCTGCGTAGGCCCAAAGCTGGGAGTAGGTAGAAAATTCCAGAAGCTACCAAGCAACCCTCTTTAATCCGACCTGAGCTTGGGGGCAAACGGAGGGCATGAGTAGATCCTCCGGATGGCAGGACTAAAGACCCCACAGTGTGAGGTGGGTGAGTTACCCCACCTCCCTCTGAATCTCCGCATTCCACACTATACAAGCCAGTCAGGATGGAGGGCGCGTTAAGGTTTACCCCCACCCAGTCCCACTCTAACACAGCCAGTAAGGAGTCTCACATTCTACTCTAAGCCTTTGTGTACTTTCGGCTTATAAAAGTCAGGGTTTGTAATTGCATGGATTAATGGTGCATTACCAACAGATTCTGCACCACTTGCAGAAAGTGCGGACAGTATGAATATCGCGACATAAACTCTTCATAACACATAAAGCGACCATCTCTGTATCGCAACAACTTAGTTGGTAAAAAAGAGGTTAACGTTGACTCAAAGCAATCTCAAATAAATGTGTATTTTTTTAATCGCTTTGGTCCTTACATTTTAGTGCAGTTTGGTCCTCTGTGCTGTATGTGTATATATATTTTGTATTTGTGTGTTTTAATTTCAATTGTTAGTGGTGTTTTTTATCAAGAAATGTCCGGAGCAGAATTGATAACTGACCAGTTTGATAGTATCATAGTTTTTTTAAATGGGACGGTGACTCGGCAGTTTCGATCAAAGGCCGGAAGTTTGCCGTTTGAGTTTTGCTAGAGCTCTCGGTGACCCTTCGTCCCCCTGCGGCTTGCGGTTCTGACGGGAACCAGCCCCGGACCGTGTCTCGTCTGAATGCACAGAGAGAGAGACCAACGTCTGGCCATCTCCTGCATGGCTGCCTGTAAACTTTTAACCTTATTTTATTGCCTGGCAGGAATGCCTGGAACTTATCATTTGTTTGCCTGCCCTGCTTAGAAACATACAGAGCCCGTCAAGCTCAGTGTATATGTGACGTGGTCAGGCTTTATTAGAGATCCTTAATGAAAATTGCTAAACTAAATTTTTGGCAGCTTTTTTCAGACAGATCGAAGTTCCTGCTTTGTCCCTTTTAAGTAAAATCTTTTACCCTAGCATGAAGAGATGTGGGGAATTACCGAAGGAAAGGTGATTTTCATGTGTCTATACACCTATGTTTACTGTGGCAGGGCGGATGCCATGTTTGTTATACCAAGGGACCTTGTTCGAACCGAGTTGATAGCGAGACGGAGAGGCTGGTAGGGTGCCGAGATTTGGGATGGGGGGGTGTAACAGTGCTGTATAAGAGGGGGAGGGTGTTTGAAACCAGGGAGGAGAAAAATCCTTGAACTGGATGTGTCATTGATGTTGCACAATCAGATGCCTACAGTCGGTTTCATGGATGCATGTTTTGCATTCCTTCCTTATAGAAGGAGATCTGTAGAAGGAGGCTCATTCGCCTCTCATTCATGGATTAGGGGGGAAGGGGCTTAATTCCAAAGCCTTCTTCGTGCAATGGTTGTATTTTATATCCAGAAACTGTGACAAATTTTGGTAAGTGCGCACAATTGCGAGTGTGAACCGTGTTTGTTTTCTTAACCAAGGTAAAAATATAGTGGCATGGTTGTTGCACTGTGCAGAGGCAGCATTTAAACTTTAGAAAAAAAAAAAGATATCAGCTCAAGCGTCTCTCCGCGTCTCTCCACCTCTACCCCCGTATTTAATCATCTGTTGCGGTTTACTACTATCACGTAGCCGAGTAATTGACCATATATGCGGTCACAAGACTCCGCGATTGGCAAGAAAGCATGAATAAAGACCCTTGACCCTTGACCCTTGACCCTTGCCCTGGTAGTTGCGGTCCGCAGGCACTCTTGAGGAGGTTTATGTCCAGCCAAAGACTGTCCCTCAGAAGAGTGTCCCTTTGTCCTGATTGGCTACCAGCAGCCCTGAACTTGACTCCCAAGCCAAGTTCCCCGTCTCTCCCGCTCTCTCCTTCTCTTTCGCTGGCTTTAAATCAGCAGTCTCTCAGTTCTCAAAAGAGAAACCGCGCAGGACCGTCAGCCTTTGGGGATCGGTTCTCTCCGGAACAAGTGATGACCTCTCTTAACTCTTAATCACACAACACCTTAACTGTTTAGGAAGAGGAAAGGTCTTTGGGCCAAGTGCAGGGTCACAAAATGGAACTGGTCCCTCACCTCCCAGTCAGGCCTAGAGTATAGGCCTGAACCAGCATGTGCATGTTTGCTAGGCCAAGGATATGAATGTAGGGGCTGGCCCAGGATGTTGGAAAACTTGCAACCAAAAGGTTGCCGGTTCAAGTCCCACCCCAGCTGCTCTATCCTTGACCTGAATTGCTTCAGTAAATATCCAGCTGTGTAAGTGGATACATCTAGAAATAAGCTGTGTGAATCACTTTGAATAAAAGCATCTGCTGAGCAACTAAATAGTACATTTTAATAGAATTTATGTCCGGCCTAAAAGTGTTTACCACATGGCCTTGAGTCCAACCTCGCTGTCTGACTTGAGCCACAGCCTTCCGGAGAACATGACAGGGTCCGAGGTCCGAGCTGAACCCCTCGAACCCCTCCCTCGGGCTCCGCTGCGGAGATATTGCTGATGACAGATGCGCATCCTGTCGCCCTGCTCGTTATCTTCAGGGCTGACGCACGCGACAGGCCCTCTTATCTCCCGCAGCTGGGTTCTGCTCGGGAGATCAAGGCAGAAGTTTCCCCTCCAGACGAAGCAGACGGAACCAGGGCCGCCTGGTCGGTGACGCGCCTGAGGCAAAGCGCTCGGCCTGTCGGAATGTGCGCCGCAGGGTAAGGCTGAGGTGTCGAGCCTGCTCAGGGGAGGTCGTGCGCGTGACGTCTATAACTCCGCTGCAGCCCAAAGGCAGTGGTGCGCGGTAAAGAGTTGGTTCTCTCAACAGTTCCTGTAGTCTGTCTGATTGGGGGGACCGCCGGCGTTAGTTGAGTGGAAATGCATCATTACTTGGAAGGTTAAACTGAAGACTTTAAAATTATTATTTGCCTGGCTGACTCTTTTATCCAAAGACACTTGGTAAAGCTATTCAGGTTAAGTGCCTTGATCTGGGGTACATCAGCAGGCCTGGGAAATTAACATGTAGCCTTCACAGATCTAATGTCTTTATCCCTCTCTTTCCCAACAATGCCTTTAGCCCAGTTATGGTGCAAAAGAGCTTTTTGTTGCCTACAGCTGCATCTCAACTTTAGAGAATTCTGCTGCAAAACATTCAGTTGTGATGTTGCAAAGACCCTCTTTCGTGCACCCTGAATCACTAAAAACTCTGAATAATAGAGGTTCATGAACAGCCAGGATATGTAATGCATCATTGACACTTTGTTTGTTCTCAGGTCTCAAAGGGGAACGTGTGTTGGTCTGCATCACTACCTTTAGTGCGCTGGTCCGGTACGCGCTGTCCCGGCTGTCCCGGCTGTCACGGCTGCTCTCTCATCCACACAGGGCCCGCGTTCAGCCGGAAACGGCCCTTCACCCTATCTGCTTTGAGACACGACTGTGTGACTCACCACCCTGAACGGATCTCGCCGTACCCAGTATATACATGTGTTTTCATTGAAAACTCTTTAGAAATGATTAAATGTGCTTGTCTGTACTATTTAGTTAGAAATAATTTGAGAAGACTGCGTCTCAGAAGTCGGACGTAGAGCAGGCAGAGCGATCTCAGGCTGAATTAGCAAAGCAAGAGCTATGAATTAAGTCTGGTTTATTAAAACAGGTCAGATTATCTGTAACCTAACGATATTGCTCGGTTTAGCTGTACTGTAATCTTTTGATCTTAATCACGTATATTAAAGGATTGACTGCCGTCTGTATCTCATTACATGGGTTCTTGGGTAAAAAATGTGGTAGCATGTGTTGTGGTTAAGGGACTTATGTAATCGGGTCAGCGGGTCACAGCTTCATCTCTGAGCAGGGGGAGTGGCTGTTGTGTGACCTTGAGCAACGCACTTAACCTAAACTGTGTAAGTGCGTCTTCAGTCGTCTAAATGGGCGCAGTGTAAAATAGTAAACGATCAGGACCGTTTCTGTTATGAGACCCCGGACCAACCTGTCAGCGGTTATTTTATTTTTTTAGAGCAGGCGCTTCTTTCCGTGCACTGGCGGTAATCCGGTTTCCGCGTCCTTCCGCATTTGGTTCACCCAACCTCAACCCCTATATTGCCCAACGGACACTAAGCGTTCCTGTAACAGCCAGAAGAGGTGCAGCAGGTGACGTGAGCTTCTGCCACTGTTTATTTTAACACGGCTAGTTGGGGTCACGCCGCGTGGGAGAACGTCTCCACCCTGGTCGGTCAACGGCCGTCGCAGCCCGACTGAGGCCATGGTGACCGGACTTGACGTGCAGTTCCCCCTCTAGGGCCAATCAGTTAAGGCTATCTTTTTCCCTCTCCCCCCCCCGTGCATGCACGCTCCCAGATAACCTTACACAGCCGGTGTCAAGCTGAACGTGTAGAAATGCGCTTATTGTCCGCTGCTGACCAGTGAATGAGCACAGCCCAGAGAGTCCCGGTCAGGGGGGGGTCGTCGAGTAGTTTCCCCAGCGTGGATTCAGGCAGAGCTCTGTTAGAAATGATTTGCGCCGTCTATCTGTTTGGCCACAGAGATCATCCAGACTCCCAGCAACACGCTTTGATGGGAGGCAGAGCAAATATTTACCAGCGAAAGGGAGGGCTGGAATCCTCAAGGTCTTCTTCCCAGAGATAAGCCCTCCCTATCAGCCCCCACCAGCCTGTTGGTGCATTGCTTCATTTGGCTGCACTATAAAAATGTGCTCAAAAAGGCCATGCTCAGTTCTGTTTCTTTGATGGTGTGCCAGTGTTTAAACCTGCTGCAACTGCTCTGGCCCATTTCTTTAAGTTATGTCTGCTGTTCGACAACCTCGGGTAAGACCAGGGTTCTGTTTGCCTTTAAACTAAACTAGTGCCACCATGTGCTGTTTCTCCGCATTTACCTTTTTTAGTTGCTCGTATTTGTCTGTCGACGTTATGCCGACTGTGGCAGCTAGACATAACAAAGGCCTGGATTGGCCTGACAACAAACCAGTTCATCCAATTGCTTCATCCAGTCCTAATGATATCAATGGGGAAAATGTATATGCAAGGTTCTATATGGTCTCTTTTTGTTTTGTTTTTATTTTTATTCAGATGTGCTTAACAGGTCTAATTGCATTGAACGGGTTGTGTAAGCGCCACTTATTTAGCATGGCCAAAGAAAAAGCCTGTTGCAGATTGTTGCCTTTGTTTTGATTTAGTGATAAACCAATGATTTAAAAGTGCTGACCTCAGCTCTTCCCTCTCCATTTAAATTTAGGAAATCATTACACCTATAGGCTTTTTTTTTTTTTTAACCTTTACTCAGTAGTGGCACATTGGCCTAACTGAAACGTCACAGATTAGCACCGCCGAGGTCTGCGAATCCAGTTTGCACTTCCTTTCCCCATCAGCAGGGTTTCCTGTAATGTCAGGGGTGGACAAAAGCCCTGCAGGTCTATTGTTTCTGTAGATACAAAAAGAGTCAGGTTTGAGATGGGTCCTGCCGTGGCAGTAAAAAAAAAAAATGGGGGGGTTAGAAGGATTAAAGAATGGGCTTTGTCACCGGGGGCGACAGGTTCTTATCAATCACAGGAGGACGGCCGTCCTGTCAGCCAGCCTGTGTTGATGCAGCAGATCCGCCCGGGGTCAGGAAGAGGGGTATGATGGATAAAGACAACCACCCCAGCAGGAAGGTGGAGGCCAGAGGTGTGCGTGTGTGTGCATGGGGCTGGAGGGTGGGGGTCATCTTCTAGGCTATGAAGGAACCTCTTTGTCAATGTGTCGCCTCATCTGTTCCACTCCAGTTGAGGTGGCTCGGTCCCATTTGAGAGGGAGAGCGGAGGAGGGGAAGGGTTCCCCCAGAAGAAGACATGACACCAGGGGCGTTCTTCAGGCCCTGCGGGAGCACCCAGTGTCCAGTATCACCAAGCTGTTCCAGTTGTCTTTAGAAAGGTCCCCCAGCCTCTAGTACAGCCTTTCCCAACACTGTTCCTGGCAACACACCATGTCTGAGACCCTTGAGTTTGAGGAGACCCTCCTGTTGAATATTCTTGTGTTAGGTTGTGAAAGACCTTACCTCCTTGTGTAACAATGATTGCTATTTTTGTTTAGTGGAACAGTTATGCAAACTTTGGAAAAACTCTTATTGTTCCCACCACACTTCTTTAAAGATACTTTAAGCCCTTTCACCCTTAACATTTCACCCCTACGCTTGTTCTTGCGTCAGATGGGAGCCGCCCGCCACTCTTGGCCCCTCAGTGCCCCCTGTCATCTGGTGCAACTCTGTGTTTTGATTACATGGGCCTTCCTAGAAACTTGGCTTTTACCCTCCATTTTACTACCGTGATAATCAGGCCTGTCTAAAGAGCGCCCCCAGATCTCTGCCAGGCCCTGTTCAGGGGGGAGGGGGCACATTCATGGGTCTGTCGTTCAAGACCGTGCTGGATGCCCCTTGAATGGAACATTGCGCTGTCCTTTAACTCCAGTAAAAGACACAGATGTATATATGGATTCCTGAATGTGGGAGAGTGTCTGCCTTGCAAGTAATTATTGTGTCTCTTAGACCTAGTCTTCACAATCATTTCCCTCTAAGACAATCCCCATACAAACGAATGCAGTGGGTTTCCAGGAACTTGGCAACGTGTTATTGTTTAGAAGGAGTTGTTTTTATTAAAGAAAGAAAGACTGAGGTTAGATGAAAGACCTCGGGGAGCTGTTGTCATGGAAACGTAAACAAATGATTGTAATTCTTATATATTTAAACGCGTCCTCATTCACTGCATAGCAACAGGAGTCTCAGCTGTTGTGCGGAATTGATTTAAAATCCATTTGGACAATTGAAGAGGTTGTTATGGTAAAAATAGCTTTGTTTAAAATTTTACCTCGGACAGTTACCTACGCACTCGCTCCTCCTCAGACTCAGTACCACTGAACATTTATCGCTTATTTCAAAACCAGTACATATTTGAACGATTTACGAGTCATCCGATTCCTCTAGGTAGGGCCGAGTTCCTGGCCTGCTTGCATATTGACGATACACTCGAACCCTTTTTCTGTCCCTGGGGTTTTTCTCCAGCTCACGAGACCCTTGTCTCTCGGACTGTAGGTTAAGTAGGATGGATTGTCAAGTATAAACAGGCAGTTCTGGGAAGGTAGAAACTATAAAAGCAGGTTTACAGTCTGGTGGGACCCGCGATCAATAAAAAGCCTGCCCAATCTCGAATCGCTTGGGGGGCCGGGGGTGTGTCCCGGTCCGCAGCGGAGTGGAGTGGCCCAGCAACATCCTTCCGTTCAAGCGCTCGCGACCGTTTGTTGACGGTCCACGTGACTGAGAGTCGTCCACAATTTCCGCTGCCAATGGTCAAAAGGGAATGGCAGCGAGAATACAATTGGTTTTCCACCGTCCATGTCAGAAAAACAGTGAACCATATAAAAAAAAGTGACTATATAGAAGTCTATAAGGAAAGTTATATTTATTTAGAGACGCATTTAATTACAGATTAGAGCTACCTCCTGATTACAAATTGCAGTGAGTAAATGGCACTGTCAACAAGCATCTGACCAGTCACGTGGACCGTCAAAAAAACAGTCTTGAAGGATGTTGCTGCGACCACTCCGCTCTGCTGCGGGCCGGGACACACCCCCGCCCCCCCCACCCCACCCCCGGACGGGGTGCTCCTACACAGGGACGAGAAGGAGCTTAAGGCTCACATGAGAGTAATCACACCCTGTTTGCCAAACACCGTTAAAGGAAGAGAGCCCTTGGTGGGGGCTTTGCTTAGGGGTGTGAATGAGAAAGGGTTAGGGTGGAGTGTGTGTGAATGAGTGTGTGTGTGTGTGTGTGTGTGTGTGTGTGTGTGGAGGGGGGGCTGTGTGTGTGTGTGTGTGTGTGTGTGTGTGTGTGGAGAGGGAGAGCTGTGTGGGAGTGTGTGTGCAGAGGGGGGCTGTGTGTGAGTGTGTGTGTGTGTGAGTTTGTGTGTGGAGAGGGGGGCTGTGTGTGAGTGTGTGTGTGTGTGAGTTTGTGTGTGGAGAGGGGGGCTGTGTGTGTGAGTGTGTGGAGAGGGGGGCTGTGTGTGAGTGTGTGTCAG
>JAOVYW010005023.1:0-12610 GCA_025775045.1 Hiodon tergisus | reverse complement strand
AGCCATCATACTGTAGTTTAAATCCAAAGGTCAGCATAACCCTTGTGGTTACATTAAAATTAAAGTGCCACTTGTTTTTATCCAAAAGCAATTATGTGATTAGTGTTGAAATAAAGTATTAAAGACAATTCATTACCACTCAAAATACACACTATCTTCATATATTGGAGGTTTAAATAATGGCACTGATATCGCACTATTGTCATGCATGAGTCTGAACAGCGCATGATTGTGCTCATTCTAAAAGAGCACAAAAATAGAATAAATAGAATCATTCCATTCCTTAAGTTCTCCCATAATAATTATCTCTTAGTAAACTCTTTTTTTTCCCACTGGTTAAGAAGTTATGGCCTAGATTCACAGTTCAGTCAACTACAAAAAGATTTGCTTGCAAATGATGTCACCTGATTTTTTCTACACCGAAGCACTTAGTCTGCACAGCACTTCCAGGAAAACCTGCAGCTGCCTGCTGCACAAACACCTATACTATTTTCTACCATCAGCTAGAAAAAGCATATGCAGGGCTTCAATTCACACCTGCAGGTTGTGTGTGTGTGTACATACACACAACCACTATTATTCTAGAAGTGTTTGTAGATGTAAATGTAAGTAACAAAGTAAATAACACACACTTATCATTCCATACAATAAAACATGCTAGCATGCTAACTTAATGAACCTAGAGATAAACTGGATATTATGCACTGAGACCTGTGTTGGGAAAGCAGCAGAAAACCTGGGACATGATTGTTTGGCTACTGATTGTTTCCATGTTTTCACCAGCAAGACTTATTTCGCAACTCCCTCTCTCCGCCAGCGATTTTTATTTCAGGGTCCAGAGTCTCTGAAACGTCACTTTTTTTAGATAATTTATTGCCCTACTGACTTCCAAACAAAGATCTGCCCATATATTTTGTCCCTTCTTGCATGTGCAAGCCTGCTTCGTGTGCCTGTAATTGTTTGCAGTGTGTGAGGAGGCTGTCGGACCACTGCACTGCCCGCCGTTGGCGCATAATTGATGCCCTGCGTCTCCGGGCAGTCCGTCAGCTGCAGGCAGATTTCGCCTGGGCAACGTGCTCCCGTGAGTAATTGGCAGCCTGACCTTTAAGCGGGCCCCATTTACCTTCATGTACTGTGGTTGTTTTTTCCCCCATTAAGTTTTCAATACCGGACTCGATGGCAGAACCATTTTCCTCTCCCCCTATATGCAATTAGGCCAAACAAAGTCATGTACATTCTTCTTTTGTAAAACTTATTGCCTCATTTCCTTGTCTGGGAAGAGCGGGAAAATGTAAAGCACATTTCATTCGGATTCCATTATGTTGCAATTTAAAATGTTTAATTTCTTTAAAGTTGCTTAAAAGGCATACTTTTTTTGTTTTTTTATATAGCTTGCGGTTATAGACGGGATACTTTCATTGCACATGAACGATGACTTTTTGCTTTAGACATCACAATGCGTCTGATACCACTTCCCTGCTTATCCATTTAATTGATGTGGTTGACGAAATCCTGTTTAATTTCAGCTCAAACGTAAAATTTTGGCATCGTAGGTTTTCAAACAGCGGGTGTCACCAAGCAAGCACAAATAATGTTGGTGGGTTAAACCATGCCAAGTGGCATTAAATGTCTACAAGGCATGGTTTTCATGAATAAAAATTTATTTAGCAATCACCTTCCTCACAATTTCTTAATTTGAAATTAAGTAATAAATCTACAGCCACTAAACCTTCTCTTGGGATAATATTTTTTATACAGAAGGGGGATTACGTCCCTGCTTTGTAACAAAAGAGAAGAATCCTTTTCATTTAAATATGTTTTCTTTATTGAAAATACAGCACTGTTTAAGAAGTGTAGCGTATTAGAGACTATGGCTGAGTTGGACTGAGATAAACACGGACACTAATAAACTTAAAGCTTGCTATTATCTAAATAATAGATTTCTAGACTGCATGTTCACTCTATTACTGTTCTGTTGCTTAGCAGATGCTTTTCTCGAGGATGACTTCCGTAGTCTGCAGTTCACCTATTATACAGGTGGATGTTTACTGCCCTTGGACCCGTGTTGCCATGCTAATTGTATGCTCTTGCTGTCTGTCACTTTGCATCAGGGCATGTTCTCAATGAGTACATTAATCTAAATTAAGCTTTTCAGATCCAACAGAGAGTCCCTAGCTTAAACACGAACCTAAAAACTTGACTGTATGACTGTAAAATGAACAATTTAACCACTGTACTAAGCAATGCTTAGTAAAATGTGTCCACTGACTAGAGTCTAGGAATTCACAGTAGCGTTCTACCTGCGCACATTACACCGCAGGACATTTCAGCCGCGAAACACTTGCAGAAGTACACCCATAATGATTGCAAAACCGTTTCGGTTGTGACAGAATAAAAAAAAGGAAAGAAAATGGCAGAAAAAGAAGCACCCGACCACTGCCTCCCACAATAACACTGAAGGAGCAGGCGTGTAGTGGAATGTCTCTTTTGGCTGGGTAAATGCTGATTGGTTTCAGGAAGGGAAACCGCAAGCACCTCAGCTGTTACGCACAGTGGTGGCGTGTATATTTTTGTTCCTAAGTACAACGCTTGTACGGCATGTTATATCATTTCTCACCCGTTTTCAGGCTTGGCAAGTCGACAGCAGACTTTTATAAAGCAGTATATGCTCCTGGGGGCAGCCATGCCGAGAGAGGGCTGTAATCTTCCGTCCCTGCACGTTCCGTGATGGGCGCCTTAGGTCAGCCGCAAGGGCCGACAATAAATAAGATATAGAGAGAGAGAGAGAGCGAGGAGGGGCACTGTCCCAGGGATTTTGGCACGCGCAACAATACCACTGGCCAGCAGAAACATCCTGGGGGAGGAGAAGGGGAGTATGGTGCAACACAGTCTGCTGGGGGCAGGATCAGCCATCCAGGTGGGAACGCGAGCGCATTCCTTGTCAGTGACAGTATACGGCTGGCACGCAGCTAACAAACACTGATCGGCTCGAGAGCAGAACCGTGCAGCCAGTTACGGATGGCGTATGATCCATTTTGACGAAAATACTGAACTATGAGCCAATACTGCATCTGGCCCTGCTTGTCCATGTGCAATGAAAGAGCTTTATGTCAGCCAAGTCTAGTGTCTGTCTGTCGCCACTACTGTACAGATCGCATTCAGATTACAGGGCCTGTGATCTGTCCACTTAATTGCTTTTTACTTTTTTCATGCACCTGAATGGATGCTATCAGTCAAGCCACCGGAATGGAGCGTACCTGCTTTGAACGAGAGGCCTTTGACATCAGACACGCGACGACCGCGTCAACAACAGCAGTTTTGGTTATAGAAAAATCTAGCAACAGGCAATGGGATGGGCTAGACGAACAGCGTTTTTGGAGTGATTTACATTTATGTATGAATATTATTATTTTATTATTTTTATCGTCATACATAATATCTTTTACTTTTATTCTGTTTATTATGTTTAGAAATAAGGCCATAAAATGTAACCTTCTCATGTAAAGAACTACACAGTAGATAATCTACAAGTGATAAAGAGTATCATTTTGGAAGTGGATATTTTCATCCAGTCTCACCAGATGTTATCTTGCTAGGTTCAAAACAAGATCAAAGCCTCAGCTCAGTCTACCAGCTGACTCATTTCAGTACAACTCAGGGTTGTGTTCTCAACAAAAATAAGAATTAAATACAAAACAGCTCTCGCTCTCTGGATTTCAAATAGCATCCGAATGTATGTACTAGGGGGACTTGAAGGAAGGACTGAATAAATTGTGACCGCAAATACAGGATCCGAGTTTTGCAGAAAGTATGAAAAACATGAAAATGGTATGAGATTGTAAAAAGATATGCTATAAGCAGCTTGTCACCAAACTACCCTAACAGCTGTCCCCCATGATCATGTGGGGTTCTGCTTAAAGCAATTTCTTATTCTTGGAAGGTTCTAGAATATGAAAAGGAGCTGAAGAAATTACAATCCCATGACATTAAACAGGATCTAGATTACAACTATATTTTCCAAAAGGACGCAGCTAAATGCCCGTCCATGTTAATTCTCCTTCACTTGTATATTTTATGTATGTTATTATAAATTTGGATATGTAAGGCATTTTAAATGGCCTTACTGCTTTGTAGCAGGTAAATTCGGTATAGTGTAACATTTGTGAGTATTCCTGTGTGTCACTTGAGGTCACAAGCAATAAAATGGAAAGTAGCAAGAAAACACTGCAGTGTGGGGTTGGGAGCCAAGTGTACAGTGCGATGGAGGTTTCCCAGAAAAGGAATGATGTTTTAAATCACTCCCCGTTTTGGTGGGAATAAAATGATTAATCTTTGCACATGTTGCTTATGATTCAGCAGGACTCTTCAGAAGAGTTCTTCAGAAGGTAGCTTAATTAGGAGACTTTTAAAGTCTATAAAAAACAAAAACAAACAGAGGGCACTTAAACTCAAAATACCATTGGATAATCACAGCAATTTCAGCACTTCCATGTAATAAAGATTGATTTTGCTTTCTATTTTCTTTGTACAGCAATAAATTAGCTGCTCCAGCAGACTCTGCCTAACATAAATGAGCCGTAGACCCAAACTAAACTACTTTTATATCTAGGAATTCCTCGCAGACATTGCTTCTATCAATGCTGATTTACACAACATAAAACATAAAACAAAAGTAATAATAACCTGACATAAATTTTTGTCTGTTCTGAGGAAACCATAAAAATGCTAAAGTGTGTCTGTACTGTGAAGTTGAGGTGATGAGCAACAGGAGGCAACGGGGAGACAACACAAGGTCGCATTCACACGCACATATACACAGGAGTCGGGGAACTAAGGCCAGAGCACGCGTCTTTTCAGATCCTCACTCAAGATTGCCTTCCAACTCCTGGCTTACCCCCATGTCTCGACAGAAAACACCCGCCACTTTACATCAAAGCATGCACTTTGTTGGAAAGTGCGCTTCAAGTGGAGTGGAAGATTAGGAGCGTGACAAACAGCTCCAGCAAACAAACAAACAATTAAGGCCGTCTGATGAGTGGCTCTTCAGTAATAAGGCCCTGGAGAGCAGGGGCAGCTGGGCTGCCATCACCCGCGGCGACCGTTTCACTCGTATTTCAAAAGCATCACCGAGGGACACAAGCCGGGGAGCGTTCACAGTTTACACAGGCAGGAAAAATCAGGGATTACATCCGGGAGGTAAGTCACCATTTAAACTGATGCCTATTTAACAGACTAACATGTGCGTGCACAACTTCAATAAGGTATGAGGCTAAGGCACTTATCACACAAGTATAGCATCAGAAGAAAGAAGCTCAAAGCTGCTTGCTTTGTGAAATGTCTGCCATGAATTGAATTAAAAAATAATTTAAGTCCTTGGTTTGACAGACAAAGGAAGAAAAGATCTGCAGAGCGATACAAAATGTGATTCAATAAAAGCATGGGATACACGGCTGTCATTTTTGTGCTCGTTCGTCAGTATAAGTGACATTGAATTTGGTGTCTTTAAAAGATACGGAATCTGCTGAGTGGATTGAATGTGGGAAGGCAGCGGAGGCAGAAACTGGGGCGAGAGGAAGGCAGAGAGAGAGATTTGTACTGTCTCTTTTCCCCTTTTCTTTCCTGAATACGTCATGAAAATTAAATGAAACAGTCTCAGAACGAGATGAGGGGAATACAGAAATCTGACGTAATGCATCAGAGAGAGAGAGAGAGAGAGAGAGAGAGAGAGAGCGAGCGCCGTTAGCCCCAGGTTTTCGCACATGCTAATCTCTCCCGGTTTTCCTCGGCACTGCAGCCTGCGGCCCGATTTACCTGCATTTGGCGCGCAATACTTGCTCCCCTTACAACAGTGCGAGAAGGGAAGGGGGGGGGGGGTGCAATTAGCAGTTTAACTTGGAAGACTCAAGGTGATGTCAAGGTATTCTTAACACTTACTTTAATTTGGCAGAAAAACTACACAGCACTGATTGGTTTTGATCATGCTAACAACTAACTGACTGCTATTACCATAATAAGAACAGTTTGCATTTAGATCGAATGAAAGCTTTTGAGAAGGAAAGTATCCTCGTTAGAACATGGACCCTAATCTGAATCATTTTCAAAAAGGACCATTTTCAGCCCTGTACCTTCTCTCTGGTTGGCATCCTTGTTATGGATACGAGGGACTGTAGCCTGCTTGACCACATAGCTACTCTTACTCAGCAGCTGGTTGTAAGATGTTTACTGAGCTACAACTGTCCATGCTTTGCATACAGTTTACAGCCATATTTTAAATTACAAAGAGAACGCACTATGGGGAATTGAGCTACTGTCCAATAACTGAGATGTGTGCTTTTGTGTGTTGATAAAATTGGTTTTACATGAGCAAGAGCAGCTTTGAATGCACAACAACATCTATAAAGTCTAATGGCCTCTCTGTCCGCCAAAGCCAGAGAAATTTAGGTAGGAATCTGCTGCACTACAACATTGAGTCCCCTCGCTTTCAAAAGCCTGGATAGAGCCCCATTCAATGTGCATTTACACTGCTGAGCTAGCCCCATCACCATTCCAACAAAAAAGATATCCAAATGGAGTGTATAATAAATAGAACAGGGTTAAATCAAGAACACATTTATACTAATCAGTAGTCTTTTTCTCTCGTTTTCCCAGACGCTCACTAGCAGTTGTGTTATTGTTTTTGGTTCGGCATGCCCTCAGTGAATATAATGTGTAAAGAAAACATGGGTGGCCTCGGAGGTGGACACATTTGGGATAGTGAGTGGTCCTAGAGGAGTTTGTCAATGATTGTGGGAGAATAAATGATGCAAAACGAGCCTCATAACGGCACGTACCATACGCTCTGCATGTAGCGCTAGTTTACAATTAGCTTTTTGCATTGTGACTGTTTAAAGCTAGTAGGATTAGCCAATAATAGCTTATTTAATTAGTGGCATTACCAAGTCAGTAGGCAAACCAAGAACTAGATATATCACTCCAGAATCTAATAATGACCTTAAAAAAAAACAGCAGTAAAGCTGGTTTGTTACATAGTAATTAATGCTTGATGAATCAAAGCAAAACTGCAGCTCCAAATATTGAATTTTCAGAGCCTAAACACCAAAGTGATTTATTCACATTCATCCACTCATCACACAGAAGGAGCTGAAGAGATGAAACCGGATTAAATGTGCTTGCTGCCTTTACACCGTCACTGTTTATATTGCGCCGAAGACACTAGAAATGGATCAATGCTCTGAAGATATGGACAAAAGTTTACAAAACAAATGAGTCAAGGCTCCAAGCTAAAAAAGTTTGGAAGGAGAGACTAATCTGGGCCTCACCTTGGTGACTGCGGGGTACCCCACGGCCACATCGGCAGGACAGTGAATTTTTTCCTCATGGGACACCTCCACCTCGGTGGCCCACTGGTCTAGGAAGCCACTGGGCGTGTAGAGGCCGCAGTCACGCACACTTGTCTCCCGCTCAAAATCCTCGCAGACACCATCACCATCGTAGAAGTAGCACAGGCTGGGTTCATCTGTAGGGGAATGGAAGGAGAAAGGGCTTGGTTTAGCCGGATAGTGGGATCAAAAACTACAGCTACAGTGGCTCAATCTGATTGAGATAATACATTGGGAAGCTCATGGTTAAGTGCTTGACGTCAAGTACCTATATAATTCAAACCAGACTATATATCAACAGAAGCTTTATCTATGGAAACTCATTCTTCATTCTAGATAGACACACAGATGGATGGATTGACAGATAGATAATAAGAACAATTTCAAAAGTAGTTTTGCATTTCTGCCGAGTGAGCATCATCCTCAGGCCACAGAAAAAATGTGAGACATTTGTTCGTATTGCTCCTGAAAAGAAAATAAAGGAATCCATTCTGGAAGAACTCCAGCATGTTCTCCTCTGCACAACACAGCCTTTCAACACCCTCCTAAATACAATAAAGACTTCATTTGCAGCATGCTCCTCCGTGACCCCCATCACTCACGTCCGGGAGCCGCTGCCGCTGCTGTGGCCTGGCTGAGCGGTGCAGAAACACGGCCCCGGGAGCATTCGCGGGGGGCTGCTTTTCTCGGAGCCAAAGGTGGAGCTGAAGAATGGGGTATGTTCGGGGAAACCGGCTGGTACCGAAGACCACAGAGACCACTATAATTCAGCCCCTGTCATATTTCGCCTGCCGGTAAACCCCACCATGCCGGTATGTGGAATTTTAAAAATGCAGTTTTTAAAGATTTTTTTTTTCGGAAGTTTTTTTTTTTTTCTTTCATTTTCCTCCTCTGCGTCCTGCTGTCCAGAGGTGTCAGCTATATATACATTGACACCCATGGAGGTTCTACAGGAACAGGCTGGTGTCCAGCACCGTGTTTTTTACCTGCTCCGCCTGCCCCGGCCGACCTGCGGCAACAGGAGGTACTGAACTCAGCAGGATGGCCAGGAAACATGTTGGCAGGATATCCACTTATCAATCTTTGCACACTTTCAATCTGTGTGTGCTTCCCCTACCTCCACCCCACCACTGCAGCACTATGTCGCCTGCTTAACTTTTCACAAAAACAGCGGGGGCGTAACCCTCCCAGACCTCCGTGGCTCACACGTGCTGTGCAGTGGAATAGTACAAGTGTGAGGGGGTGGGGGCTCGGACCTGATAGGCTGTAGTCTGGCTTTCCTGTTTTCAAGCACACGTTGGTGACTGACAACTCGCAACTATGTGCGTGCCGTTTGGCGGAAAACAGCTCAAGGTACCTGTTAATAATACACAGAGGTTGAAATTTTTAAGAATCATTTGGATTCCTTTTGTTTGCTCAGGGATGGGTCCAACAGCAACTGGCACTAGTTTTGAGATGAGAAAGAAGCTTTTTTTGTGCTATTTCCTTGTACTATGCTGTGCACTAGTTAGACAGACTTTAGGGACTGATGTTGACAGCTGGCCTACGCCGTGACTGTGATTGTATATGCTACCCTGTTTCCTGCTGTAGCTATGAACATGAATTTTAGATTGAAATTGTAACGCACCACCTCAAGCACTGAAAAATAACGATATGCTCCAAGACTTAAAATTTTGCAGGTGAAATCACGCAGTGCAGTTGAAGCTGTGAGCTAACCAGAAGGTGTCACCCTTCCCACTGGGACATATTTTGAGCACCCACGCTAGTATGCTTCGGATGAAGAAGTGGATCGAGAGAGAATCACACCTCTCGCATAGGTCACACAACTGGAATATGTTCCATTAAAGGGGGCCAGAATCAATACATTATGCCCAAAATGTCAATGGGAACAACATAGAGATTGTGTCACCTCAGATCATAAACATTACAGGGCCTAGTTCATCCTGTGGAATTAGTCAGAAATTAACACAACTGCTGACTTCTACAATCAAAGAAAGGAGAAGATCCTCTATAATAACTCTTACTATCCCTATTATATATTACTCCTCTTAGGTATCCAACTATTTCCCCCAATTCCTCTTAATATATGTTCATAACATCAATATTCATATCACAGATTTGCATACATAGTGTTTAGGACAGTGGTAATTATGTGGCCCAATTCCTGTCATATACGACACTAATAATTAAGGTTAGTGTGTTGATTTTGTAAACGCTGTTGTTGAAGAATTTCCGTTTTGGTTTTGCTCAGTTTCTTTCAATTTGGCATACATATTGCATTCGTTTTTGTCAGTGTGGCCCGCGTTGCATATTCTGGGTTGCAAGTGCTGCCCACATTGGCAACTTGGTAGAGAACCACTGGTATGAGACATTTGCAGAAATGCATCATGCTTCAGGCAGTTCAATCATACACTATGTTTTCGGTCTATATCCCCTGTATCAATGCACGGGAAATCCCAAAGAGGTGTCTGCAGATGGCACAATAACAAATGCAGCGGAACTAATTGTCTAACACTTGACTGACTTGACAATGGTGATCCTTCCTTAATTTTCCACATGCATTAACATGACGACACTTGATAAAACATTGATAAGACATTAAATTTCAAAAGCCCCCCATTGCCATAGTATATAAAAGAGCCACAGCATGCCTTCCATCCTTAGTTATTCTAATGCAGTTTTTTTAAATTTCGTCTTTTATCCCCTAATGATCGTTAGTGTTCCACCATCCACCAAATGATCAGTCTGTATCCGCGAACGGTTCAGTGTATCCAGTGTTTTTTTCTTTTCCAGACATAACTTAAATGATAAAGGCAGGCTGTGTCCTAAAACAAAAAGCCATTATTTGAGTATCTCGCCAACATTCACTATTTAATTCATGGCCAGCAAGTATAGTTTATTTCCTTGTAGTTATTTCTAGTTCCACCCACTCAAGGCATAATTCATGTATTTTATTTGGCTAATCATCTCCTCTCAGCATAGTTGATCAGTATTTCTGAGTAAAAGAGGTATTACTTGGAGTTCTAGTGTGTTTTCGTGGAAGTGGTGACAGTTATCATAATTAAGTGTGGCTGCCAGCTGTGGATGACAGAGGCAGGGCCATGTGAAAAGTCACACTTCTCTTTGAAGGCCTCAAAAATGCATGCATTCTTGATGTTGCTAAAAGCTGTAACTAAACTGCTAAATGTGTATGTGCCAGTCTTCTGTGTGTCATGTCTCCCCAGCCAGATAAAGTTCAATAAACAGACAACAGAGGCAATCCTCCATCAGGGTCAGACGAGTAGAGAGGTAGTAGAGATGGGGTATACGTAAGAAGTGGTTAAGGTGTATTTTCATAATTAATGACTAAACTGCCACATTCACGTTACACACATAAGAAACAAAAATTTTCCCAAGTAAGAATTCCTGGATGAATATTCCTATCCAAATTCAGGATAAGCTTTTCATTGTTTAGCAGAGTTGCTAAAATTGAACGGGTAGGACCAGGCTCTGGTCGCGTCCGTGGACCAGAAATAAGCGGCTTGCAAATATGGGCACAGCAGCAGGTGGGGCTTCCCTGACAATGACGCACCTGTGTGCTACAGTCATCTTATTAAAGAGCAGCAAGTCTTTATAGCAACCGAAACACAGTTATATCACAGTATACTCATAGTACTATGACCCAAATACGTACTATGATCAGCAATTTCAAGCAGTCAAATTTTCCCCCTTTCCTTATTTTTGAGTAAATGTGCCATGAACTTTATAAAATTGTGGGATATGATTATACGTCTGTTTCCTCTAATTGTTGGTCTACACATTACAAGAACTTGAGAAGTTATGATTTATATGCTTTATATAAAGGGAAATAATAGCAGTTTTATTTTTCAGGCAAACCACATGGAGCTCTGTGCACAGTGTTGTAATCTGCAGGTTTCCAGATCAAAAAAAGAGTAGTTCTGGAAGGAGGGGTGGGGGCGGTTATGGAGTTCACCCAGCTGGATGTGTGAGTGTGCAATGCAACTGGGACCCTCCTAACTCACAGTTTACTTTAGAAGTTGCTCCACTGGTGCAGATCCCCCTTGTCACCTGGTTCGAGCAGACAGTGCAGAAGCCCCGCACGTCAGTAACGTGGAAGAGTAGGCACACATTCAAGTTCTATAAGACACGCAGCCACAATCCAGTTGCTTTAAACAAGACAAGACGGATCAGGGATAGGCACCCAGCACATCTTTCATAAAGAGGAGCCCCCAGGCCTTGACTGCATTTCTTCTATTGGGTTGGAAGCCCCCCCACCAACACCACCACTACCACCCTTCATCAACTCAATGAGAGCACTGCCAATTAAGGCAATGTCCGACTTCTGAGGGCACGGCTTCAGAGGCCAGCCGACTTCCACAGGTGTCCCCAGGTCACACGAGGACAAGCATTCAGTCATTGAAAAGCTCACATTCACGAAGTTCACTTCAAAGAGCAAAAAGAATTCCTAAACCTGCACCCCCCGTTCCAGCACTTCAGCTCCTTATTTACACGTCCAAGAAGGAGAACTGATTAAAAAAGTAAATCTAACAGGAAAACCTTATGCATGGCTGTAAACACACGGGACAGACGGACCTCGGAAACTACAAGCTGGGAGCAATTTCTTTTGTGAAACGAGTGAAATGTGCGGACAATTATGGCCCCCGTCTCCTGAGCAATTATTTTGACAGCTTTGGCTACTACTGCAATTCAATGAGAATAGCTGAGCCTCTTTGTGGGGGGAAAAAGTGCACAAGATTCCCTTCTCAGGCTTTCAACTTTGGTTTTTTTTTTTATTATTTTTTTTTTACGGTCATTCTGATTTTTTCTGATAATTTATCAAAATAAAGTGCAACTGCAGATCGTAGCATAAACTGTATTTAGTGTTTCCTGAGTCAATGAGATAGGACACTTACATTCTCATGTACATGCAAAGTGAGAAAACCAAGCGCCATCTGTCAGAACAACCAACTGCCTAGTCTGAAGATGCTTTTACTCAGGTCATACCTGGGATCCGCAATCCTGTGACTCCGAGGCATTGTAGTTTTAAAATCTGGGCTCATTTTTTCTAGTCGTTACACTGTAGACTTTACGATTTTATAAAAAATCTATTCCTAATCAGGTGAGGTCAGACATTTACTATTAAACTTATTATATACATATACACTATATGGACAAAAGTATTGGGACACCTACACATTACACCTACAGGAGCTTTTATAACATCCCATTCT